>JANSTS010008142.1:9201-58757 GCA_026546915.1 Sylvicola fuscatus | reverse complement strand
TGCGAAAGCAAAATAATTATTGATTGCGACATATAAAGTATGAACCTTTGGTCACATTTTCTGTGCGATGATCCCACATTTTGTGGTCACAAAAATGAGGTTCGGAACCTCAATTATGCGCGTGTTCAATCACTTGTAACAATCAACGTATGTGTTTCCAGCAGCAACAACTGATAAAGATACAAATAAAATGAGTTTCCTCGTGTTGCATAACATCAAAACGTCTTCCTGAAACGGTTAGATGAGCCGCAAAGACAGTTTGAAAGTATCAATGTTGTATAACAAGTAAGTAATTCCATCAAATAAATTGTAGTTACATAGTCTAAAAATCTTAAAATAATCGAAAACATGATTTCAACGAAAAATGCGTTTCAAAACTCGCTAAGTGACGATAAAGCAAAGCCTATAATTCAGTTTTCAATCACTGAAAAGTGAAAATATTCCACAAGCTTCAACGGCTGCATGGCTCACTCACAAGGCACGATCAACCTAAAATACGTTCCAAAACCAGCTGTTCGCGTCCATGATGAAGGCTATCTTGCAGAAACTTGAATGCACATTCACATCGCATCCGATCGTGCAAAAACAACTTGAATTTTTATTATACAAGACTCCGAGTAATCGTATTTACCATAAATGTGAAATCATTTTGCAGGCCTCAAGCACATAACGTTCGAGTGAGCGTTTACAAAGCAACGTACAAAGTCTGATGTACGAATCAAAGTCAGGCTATGTGCTGCCATGAGAAGCCTATATTCACGAGTAAACTGCCTTACCAGACGCACTACTACACTTAAAGATGAGAATTTTGCAACACTCAACCGTGCACGTTCATTTATCATCTACAGATGCAACAAAAACGTGAATAAAATTCCTCTTTGCGCGCTTATTCGCTGTAAAGCAATCGCAAGCGATCATAATCCGAAAAATACTTTTCAAATCACAGCTATATAAGTCTCGGGCAAAGGCTATATGTTGAATCATGTGATAGCTTTTGTTGTAAGAGTGACTTCGCGAACAATTTCTTTGTTATTGTCTTTATCGTTGATTTTTAATGCTGTCACATCTTCAAAAAGATTGGGTACAATGTCGTCATACAGCAAGCCGGCTTTCAAAATTAACGATTTTATTCACCTTGCCGCAACGATTTCGAACAAAATGTCGTCGCGGTTTAATTTTTTTGGTACTTCAATAAGAATAAAATACCATAAGAAATCATGAAACAAAATTTATCTGCGAGTACAATATTTACGTTTAACAAGGAATTTATTGAAATATTTGTAGCACCTTAATTGAAAATTGTTTGTTGCCGCATTAATTTCCCGTCAAATATCTTCCAAGGTAACAGTTCGAAGGCCTCTAAAAACACGAGTTGATGAAAATTGATGTGACATGAACGTTAAATCTTTACGGATCTGGAAATATACACAGCAAGTGAAGCCGAAAAAAAAGAACGTAAATACTTGTACAATGGTTAAAAAGAATCTTGAACTTGAGAATTTTGAATTAATATTCTTATTCCTTATATACTTTTAAAATTGTATCTTTGTCTTATTGGCGGCAAAGAACTCAATTTTTTTTTAATCGATGTAAAAATGCGCATTACGGATGTTCCCGACCTTTAGAAGGTCAAACATATTCGTAAACATATACAAAATTCGCCATATGCTGCGGCAGTTTTTATCAATGATTACATAATAATCGAATCATGAAGCATTTGCGAAACACAAGAAGCTATAATCCAAAAGTATTGCAATATCTTAAAAGCTGTCTTTATAAAAAAGCATTAATGTAACCGCTATTGTCTAACCAACCTAGGTCAATAGTTCTTCATCACAGAAATTCTCTCGTCTGCAGTTAACCCCCACCCACTTCGCACGTCTTAATGGGAGATAAAAAATCTGCGCCTGTATTCTGTATCACATAAGATTTGTTAATTATCGAGTGATCCTCTATTGACCACCACCATCTCAGATTTGAGAATCAGTACATTGGCGCCGTTCGTTTATGATCTGTCAATATCCTCAAATACAATGACAAAATCGCGGCTCTCTTCAGCCAAAAGCACCAACACACGGCCAACTGAAAAGCTGAAACAAAACCGCGTCAGAAACTTTCTCTTCCACCTGGTGTTGGTCTTTTAGGTCTTAAATAAATAAAAACAAACAAGCGGATCAACTATATTTAATAAAAAGCGAAAACGAACACGATCGCAGCTCACATACTGGTATGGCAACCGCGGATCGCCATACGTTAGCTTGAATAAAGACACGGTGCGAGCTCAAGTTTCCCCACATAGTACCCTCAGTCGTCTGACAGTGTAGCCTCCAATTGGTTGTCGGTGATTCGTTGATAATAGTTCAATCTTAGGCGCTGCTGAGTGCTGGTGCGACTTGGTGCAGATTCGTCGTTGTTGGTGTTTCATTTTACACATTTTTCCACACTCAAAAGTGCGTCGTACATTATATACTATTTGGTTTTTGTGTTTTGTGAAACAGCTTAAAAAAAGAATACTTGAGGGAGATTTAAGGCTGGCGCACCATCCAGTGGTTAGTCGTCGTGCAGTCTTGAGAGGTAATTGTTGTGTGTCTCGACAGCAGCGCATCTGTGGTTCATTTTGCGTGGTAAATTGAGTGCCTCTTCGTTTTACTTAAATCTCTTCACTTCAACCGCTAGTTGAATTTAATGTTTCTTATTTTTTTTGTTTTTGAATAAAGTGCCATAATAACGTATACGCCCTCGTTCACAAAAAGTATTTTTTTTCGACGGTTTTTACATAAATTATTCAAAATCCAAACAACTGACCTTTTCATCTTCATAATCAATGTTCAAATATTTGAAATATTTATTAGTGAAACGGCTGTATTTTCTTTGCGTTCATTTAGAAATCGGATACGAAAATTTCATTTCACGTATCGAATTGAATTAATAGTAATTAATCACTGAGCTGAAGAAATGGCAACTCAATGAATTATCTAATATTCAAAAATATTTAATAAATTTATAATTTTCTTTTATTTTCAACAATTACAGAGAGCTGCAGAATTCATTTGTGAAGTGTGAACATAGATTATGGAACTAAAATAGTCAATTTTAAATAAATTTGATACGAAAATATAATTGCAAAAAGAAAGAACAAAAAATCAAATAAAGTGAACAATTTCGTGAATCCGACCACCATGGCTGCCATACGAAGTGGAGTTTTTATTTTTTGGTATGTAAATACATTATTAAATCACAAAAAAATAATTTTTAATATGAAAGACTTAAGCGACGAACCTTCAATTTTCATATAAATGTAATTATTCCCAAAAAAATGAACATTAAAACCCATACTCTCACGCAAAACTTTCCAAGTGATGGAATTCACAGCTAAAAAAAAAAACGACCAAACATCCGTTAAATTGGCACGCTTATCATTTGCATGTGCTTTCTTCTCTGCAAGCCCACCAAGTGATGCATTAAAACGGAAATGAACACATAACAATATTATGCACGCTGCAGCGTTTGTTACAAACATTTTAGCGAGCATAGTAATTCATCGGAGCTTGACTCTTCTTGGTGTGCGAGTGCAACAAATTCCATGAATGAACTTGTAGTTCTGCACTAATCGTTTGATTTACGAACCAAGCGGCTGTATCGATGTTGATTTCGAAAATTTTGCTGCATTTGCGTCTTATAACGAACAAAAATTCACGTTGACCTTCTAGTCTGTTGCAAAAATTGGCGCCAACACAGAATCATCCAAATGAGCTTCTAGATCCGGCCCGGTTACTTGCTTTAATTAATTCCGACTGCCTGATAATTTAATCAAGCATTGTTGAAACATTCATTTGTATGTATGTGAAAATGGAATAATCCAATTCTAATCTTGTGCAATCAAAATACCTGAAAAAGTTATAATCAAACCATATGTGATCACAATATGGAAGCGGGTTATTTTTTTTTTTGAGATCACTGTGACTCTCAAGGATGTACTTTAAATTCCAATTGTGTGATATATCCGCGATGTTGTGGTGACGTAACGTTAGAACTTCCCGATACATGCGCTGTCTTCAAGTATGGTCGCAACTCGTGTATGAACAACACAATGAGAGTTTCGTTTCCAGTGTACTGGAGAAACCCCAGTACCTCTTATTAAAGTTACTTGAGAACAATTACATGCAGACGGTAAAGTCAAATCAAGAACTGCACGTAATAAGTGTAAATAAAAAATGTAAATCACTTATTCTTCTATATTAATTCAACGACATATATACACTTAGTATCTGTTAAAGTTTAAATTATGCAATTCCACTTTTGAGTGATCATCATGCTTTTGTTCAGACGATTATTTTTTATGTTGAATGATCTTTGTATATATTGAATTATTGGCGAAGTATCTCGCGTCTCCGCATTGCTGTGAAGGTTTACCTATATACCGCGATTATTATATACCAATTTATTCTATACTTGGTAGTGACACAGACTCGATTGCAAATGTTGCAACACCACGCAGCGAACCGACGAGCCAGGCCCCTGAACGCTGCAGTTTTGCGCTTCATTGCCAACCAAAAGCCAATAATTCATGAATTGTGATGCAACTATTAATGCATACAATATAAAAGAAAGAAAAAAAGAAGGCAGAAAAACATATTTCGATGCAGCCATAATGTTCCATTCAAAATGCATTTTCAATTGTACTTTTAACACCCAGCCAGATGAACGATAAATCACCACTTCCTTAAGCTTCCGTTTGTTTTTTTCTTTCTTCCAAACCAAATGTGTTCACATCCATTCTTTTGTTACTCATTTTAACACGCTTTTTGCTTAAGGCAGCCGCACTAAAGTTCAATAACAACGAAACTAATTCTTGCTAATTGATAACCAATCATCATGTACCCAAAATTCTTGCTAATAATTTTGTCGGAAATTCCAAATTATCTTTTTTTTTACCATATGAGTATTATCGAAATTGGTTTGTGGAATTATCCATTGATGGTGAAGCACGTGAAATACCGCGAATTTCTTTTACTAAATTCATGGTCTATACGTGCGGCGATCACGTTTCATGTTCAATGATCATCACATCTAACAAGAGGTCACTCACAATAACCCGAAATTTGATTAAATTTTACACTGCAGCGATATTTTCCGCGGCGCAACACGGAAAGTATAATATGCACCTTCAACTCGAATATTTCATATTTACTTATAAAAAAAAAACTAGCGCCAAACGGAATTCTTTGTGGTGCTTAATGATCCATTGTTGTGGGTCAAACGATCACCATCATGCAGCACAACAGCACAACAGCACAGCAAAATACAGCACAAATGACGTGATTTCATTTCATAAAAAAAAGTGAAATTGTAAAGCGAAGAAGCGAAAAATTAAAACTGTTGTGATTTGGAATATCTTTTCCCGTTCCGTTACTTCATATCGTTAAAAGTCTTTAGGAGTGTGCTGTTGGTGATCGTACTACTCTCTCTGAATGAAGAAAAAGAAAAAACTTTGTCTGAACGATCGGTATTTGTTTCACTTTCCGGCCATCATCGCGCACGAAAGATATTACACAAATGCGCCCAAATGTTGATGGGAACTTTTATTATATTACCGAGTATTCAATTAGAAACTGAAATTGCATTGCAGGTATGCAATTTGCGTCGATCGCGATCGTTTTAATGCCAAAATCTGTCCTTCATGAAGATCGGAAGTGCCTCGTAATATGCAGGAAACCTTTCAAATAAATTCCATTAACACATTGCGTGAATGTGTTTTTACTCTCACAGCCGCATTTATGCAATTTTTAATTAATTTATGTTGATTATATATTAAAATGGTGCATCTTATTAAAACAAATTGCGAAACAAAAAAAAAATCATTGTCATTTTTAATTGTTGCTGTAATGTCAGCTTTCATTTGGCTACATTTGGTGTTGGGAAGGTCTTTGAGAAAAACGTTTTCGTAGTAATTTAAAAAAAAAAAAAAAACAGCCCTTCACTTTGCGACACACTGCCTGGAAGATGATGACCTGTTTAACAAGATAAGTGCGCAAAAGACACGAAGAACAATGCAAAAAGTCACGATTTGACGTCAAACACCTTGCACAAGTGGCGAACAACTACAGTTTTGTTGTTCGTTTCCTTTTTTTTTTCCTCTCCATCTTTCGAGGAAATCCGCATCTTCACCCCATAACACTATTGCTACCGTCTTGCATGTCACGTTTTCGGGACAAACCCATTAAGTCAATATATAACTATACAAATCTTTTACTTTCAATTTCATTACATGTTATGTGTTTGAGTTGTGCGCTGTCGCTCTTAAATAATTTTTCGTCCAAATTTCGCGCAAACATATCGCGGCAAATGAAAATCGAAAATAGTCTGATTGAGTTGGCAACCAGCGCGATCCGAATCGCGGTCTGGTGACGTGCGGGGCGAGGCAATTAAATTCCAACATCGGTGAATATTAAAATATGGTTTTGCAGACAAAATAGATGACTGGACTTGCTTCGGTACGACACTTTTTCACCATTTAATCACACAAGTTTAACTGTGTCAATGTAATATATTCATATAAAAATATGCTGGTTTCAAACGAATAATTAATTGCTTTTAAAGACCCTTAATTCATTTGATACTTGTAAAATAAAAAGACATTAATATTGTATTAAAATAAAATTTACAAAATGGGCACAATTACTTTGACATTTAAGAAAATTGGTTTATCTTAAAGACCAAAACTTTAAGTTCTCTTTTAATTCAAGCATAAAATATTTTAATTAACAAATTATCATTATTTGATAAATAAATTGCTATTGTAAAACTATAATTTAAAATAATCTTTTCATTAAAAGATAGAGAAAATAACTAAAATCGTATCAAAAACCAATTTGAACATAATTAGTGTCGTTTCTCACATTAAATGGAATATAAAATTATGTTAACAACCACATTAATTTAAATATACAAGTTTATTGTGTGCAGTAAATCAAATATTATATAAAATTAAAATAAGCGACGAAAAATCAAAGGAACGTGTGCATGATGGCATGTGGCCCATTTGACATTTCACATTATGAAAAGCTCGGCCTGTAACAACATAAAAAACACTAAAAGCCTCATAAATTCTTCTTGTAAAACAAGAAAAGATACACACAAGTCACAACCTTGTGCAATTATAAATTGTAAACAGCATTTTCATTTAATCATACATAAATGTGAGTATATACGACTGAAGACAGAAACAAGCAGAAAACGTCATCATGTGCTTATATATGCACCGAATGCAGTAGGGTCGTTTAAAAACATCTTTGTGGGGCAATTAACCAGTTAGTATTCAGAATAGACTCTGTCTTGTCCACACATGCATTACTTCATCAACTCATATCCTATTTGTCCCGCCTTTAACATGTAAATCTTTGTTACAAAGCGCCGCGAATTCGCAACAGTCATATTCACTGTTTTATTGCAAACTGTGTGGCGATTATTGTTTGTCTATTATCGCGGTTTATTAATACCAATGTGAATTAGTATCGACGTGAAATTGACTATTGGTAAACTGTGTCAGTATAAAATGCAATAAAACCATAAAGTCGTGGTATATAGGCACAGCAAGCACTTTACATGTATGAAGTTGATCTCAAGACTGTCGCTGACATTTCTTGCAGCAATCTAGTACGTGTATTTCTCAAATTAGTGCACATAATATTCTGATCGCGCGTACATTCACTTTCAATTGCATTCTTTGCAGTGTTATACCAACACCTCGGCACCATTTACATATACGAAGAGTGCAAATTTATGCAAAAAAAAACATTATGGTTTTGCATTTGCAGAGCTCAATTGATTGTAGCGGATGGAAAACAATGAGTTCGAGAAACAATAATGTTGAGAATTATGAATGAAAGTGTTTTATATCGATCGCCAGCAACTGCAATGTTACACGTGACTTCTTCTTTTATTTCACCAGTAAATAAGCTTGCTTTTACATAAGCACAAAGTGCCAAAGCTTTTGTATTAGTCATATGGTTGCAACTTGTAAATGTAATAATATAGGATTGCTCCACTGGTACAGTGACATTAATCTGGTGATGCATGCAATTTATGTATAATCGTGCAGCTTCGTGCAAATATCCAAGAAATGATCATATCCATTAATGACTTCTAGGAATTATCTCATGCCTTTAATATGCAAAGACGATTGTTGAGGTAAATTTATAGGCCAAGTCACACGGCTTACTTTTTTAAATATCATTTTTGTAAAGGGTGATTGTTAAGTTCAAGCGTGACTCTAAAAATCGTTCTTGGTTTTTCTTAAAAAATTTCTCTTTTCTTTATTTGAATGTCAATTGATTGAAATAAAATTAAGCGACGATAAATACTTTGTCGATTATTATTGTTATAATTGAATAAAGCTATACCAATAAATGAATTTGATTTCACATTATTTTTCGTTAATAATCTGGTATTTGTTCATGAAACTAACTTATTATTATTATTTTTTTGATGGAAACATAAAATTAAAAAATTATTAAATGACTAAAATATTTTCATTAAACAGTATAACTGTCATTTAAAATTATAATCGATAGATAAAACACTTCCTGAACCTTGACTCTCTACTCAGCTAAAACTTATCATTACAACTTTCAGCTAATAAACATAAGAAAAAATGTCGTAAATTAATACATTGACACGATTTTCTTCAACTACCGGCTTTATAAGAAAAACGAATGACTTAAACTTGATAACTATTCATTAAATTACAATTTTTTTAATGTGAAACTTGAACTGCGGTCGGAACATGGCAGCTATTTATCTATTGTCATCGATGAGCATTTAAGATTAGGTAGACAATTAATAATCCACATATTCAACAGTTTTAATTTTCTTTCATCCCATAAATCAATTCGATATTATTATAAGTACACAAGGCGCACAAGTACATCGATTATCCATTCATTCCATATTCCACCTTCAGATATGTTTGCACAAACTCTCATAAGACGTTAATTGAAATCTTTAATTTAAACACACCGCCTCAGTAGGCTGAGCCTCAGACCAAAAAGTACATAAGACGCGCGCGGTTTTCTGTTAAAAAACATTTAAAAAACGAGTTTTATGTGTAAATACTTTCACTTCATCATCGAGTCCAGAGATGGAATTCGAAGTACCACATTATCAAAGTCAAGGTGAAATGTAAAACTGGAGAGGGAAGTCACATACAAGGAAGTATTTACACACGTTTTAACACAAAACTGGAAAACCGCGTTTTCGAAATGTGGGTGAAGTGATTTTTTCTCCATAATTTCTTTTGGTCTCATTCAATAATTTATCTTGACATTATAATTAATGGAGACAAATGAAATTTATGTTAAATTAAAATTTCCACGTCCATAAATGTCGAGAATTTAAAAATGTAAACGCATTTATGAACCCATTATTAGCTGTAAAATCGAGAAATTGACATGAAATGCGGAAAAATATCCACACAGCTCCATGTATGCAATATGTGTTGATGTCTTTGGTTACCTAACGTGAGACAATAACATTCTCACATGCAGAAATATGTCAATGGAACGCAATTCATATCCAAAACGATACGCGACTGTTGTCACATTCGCTGCTGCTGTTGATAATAATTAATTTAAATAATTTAACGAAAATATACGCAAAGAGTGGAAACACGGCGTTGAGAAACACACGCATGGGGAAAGTAGTAAAAAAAAACAAAAAACAAAACAGACTAAATGGTTATAGTGAAAGTGTTTTTGGTACATTTATAAATGCGGGGAATCGCCGCCACCATATTATATTCTTTCAGACAGACATGTATGCACAAATGTGTGTCACAAATGAAATATCTGTTTTCTCTCTGTGCAGCGCCGAATGCGCGGGCCATGGTATACCTGTATGATAATTCAGCTAGTCCATCCCAACTCCCAAGGTGCACTCACACACGCGACGTCCAACAATGACGCCATTGCAAGAGCTTAATTGTATTGAATGTACCATCCAATTTCGTTAAATATGCTTTCGACACTTTAATTTTCGATATGGCTCAAGCACCGGCTTGCAACTTGGCAACACCATGGTGGCAATGGAAGTCGCACACCAGAAAACAAAAACAAAAAAAAACACAAAACACAACAAAGTGTTGAATGAAAAAAAGAAGAAATAAGAAACAACAAACAGTACAAAGCGCATTGTGAAGCTTTTAAGCGCCGCGTGCACACACTTTCAATTTCTTGAGCGTCTTGGCAGCTCCCTCAATCATCCATTGTCGTCAGTGGCGACCGCGATTTTATGCTGGCGCGTCTTGACACCGTGCACGTACACGTACCACATTAATATCTGTCAGGTTCATGCGACTCTTGACTCTGAAGTCTTGCCTTTTATTCGCGTATTAAAATATTTAGTATGATTGCGATGGGCTTTGGTATTTACCGGTGTTAAAGTCAATGTTGATGTCATCAATTTACATATTCTTAGTAAAGAGTTGTTGATGCAAAATGGCACCTCCGCACAAATTCTTCAAATCGGCCGCATGCTCATAGCTGCCACCAGTTAATGTTAAACATGTTGCTATATACTTAAGACTTTTGTATTAAGCTCAAACAGCTTTTGGTAAGGCGTTTACTTGCATTTGTATTTAATATACTCAGGACGAGTAAATAGGTGTGGTGGGTTGGTGTTGAGGTGATTTAAAAAAAGTTGTGGTTCGATGATCGGTGCCAGCGCAGACACATGGGAGCGTGCATATAATTACCAATAATCTGTCAGATTAATATGCCAGAACACAAGATTGAAATAGAATAATGAACGAATTCGAAAATAGCACGTTAACCTTTCATTTTGGATGTTCGGGCCGCGCGACTTAAGATGAGCTGTCACTTCTAAGTTCCCATTAAGATAAAACTCACTCTACCAGTATAGTACCACCACCCGGATTGATTCAATAGACAGTAAAGTTTGACGTTAGACGTTAGGTATTTCATTTTACTTTTAGTTTTCCTATTAATTTAATTTAAATCCATACGAAAAAGTTGTGTCATTCAATTTTTTTTCTAAAGGATTTGTCCGTCTTCTTTGCGTTTCTACAAAAAGGAATAAGAATTACATCACATTAGATAAGTGTAGATGTTTATTTAATTTCCATTCAGAAAATTCGCATTTTTAAGCATATGTTCGACATTTAATTTCAAAGCGACGATATATAAGCTTTCTCCAAAAAAAAAAACATAAATGCTTATTTATATGCTAAATCCTTTTCTCTTTCATCTGCACCCATACGCAAGCGTTAATTAAAATTAGAGGAATTCAAATCAATCAATCGCCTCTATAGGATTTTCTGTAAATTATAATTTTTTTGCGCATGTCCTCAGGTCACACTTCCTTCCATTAACAACGCGATTTTATTGTGTGTTGAATTGTAGGCCTCGCGGACATATTTTCGTATGGTACCCATGACTTTCTTGATTACAATGATCGCCCAGTCGTACTCACACAAACTTATAAAAGCAGATGAAAGCATCTTATTAATGCGTGTGAGTCAAGTGAGAGACTCACTTGATGAACTGATACATATAAACAATTCCAAGCAGCTTTCCGTCGGATATATTAAAATGCCAAAAAACTTGTTTTCCAAAGGCGGATGTTTTCTTTAAAAATTAATGAGGCGAGAGGAGAAGATACACGGACAGACAATCACTATATACATACATGTGCCGAATGCAAAAACGATCATATGAACTTTGCTTGTGTTTACGCCTGCATTTTTACTTAAATAAAATACTTAACTTTTTAAACACTTTCGTAGTAAATAGTTAATTGCTGTAAATGCTTAAAAGTGAGAGACGCATTGCGTTTTTGAAGAAAAATGCAAAATTAAAAAACAAAAAAAAAAACAGATTTCGATTAAAATCTCGCAAAGCCAATAATTTAAACACATTTAGTGAAATAAAAATGAAACCGTGCACGATCAAAAATTAACATCCGGAGATTGGTTGACAAAAGGCGTGAAAATGTATCTTTCTATTATAATCGCGATTTACATTTCCAAAGGCATAAAGCTATTTATCATTTACATCACCAATCACCATCTCGCAGTAATAAGATGTTTGTCTTAAAGACTTTCGATGTGGCGTAAGTAAAATATCGAATAACATTACATGTGTTTGGAATTCAAGCACAGGTGCTGCTTATTTGTCCACATTTGGTATATGCTTTAATGCCTCGGGAGCTGTAGGTTGAAGTGTGTCGTTTAAAGTGTATTTTCAATTTTGCATAAGTCACCTGTGGCATGGATTTTATGGTCAAGGGCAACAACTGTGAATCTAGACAAATATACTCATTTGTGGATCGAAAAACGATTTTTTTTTTGACACGTAATTACTGAACTGAAATCTGTAATCAAATTGTCTGTTTTATTTAGCACCTACGACTTGCGAGGGCTGATATATTGAGTCAATAAATTCCAAAATTCGTACCATTTCGTAATGATTGACAATCGGGAAGAGATCACACGAAACGCAGACATCACACAGAAATTAGCAAGTTAATGATAAATTTAAACAGTTTGCGAATTTCGGCGAGTGAAAGAGACCGTGTCTATAACGTTTTTTTACTGGTTTGATACCCTCTCATAATGTGAAGAAAATTATGCAAACACAGAGATTGAAAAATGGATGAAAGCGAAAGGTTTAGATACCATTAAGTCGAGACTATGTCATACGTTATATCTTTTCAAAAACTATTTCGTTTTGCTTTTGTCATGGTTATTTGCATAAAATATGCCCACATATCTGCGTATAGATTTTGCACATTCTTCAGACGGCGATATTACGTCGTCGATCGATAATAGTGCGCATTTTTCGTAAGAAAATTATAACAGATATCGACCATATGCGTAAAGTTTTCTACATTTCTAATACTCGTAACTATAAGTTATGTTATATATATATTGACGTAAATGTAAACATTCAAATTTATATAATAAAGCAAAAAATGTGGTAAAAAAAAATTAACGATATAACCGCAAAGTCTGCGTCGCATTTTTAAGAAATTTAGAAATAAAATAACAAACCGATGTCATTTAAAGGTTAATCAAAATTAAATGAATGATCATAATGACAACCAAATTAAACGTTCTTGAGTTTTATTAGTAAATTATCGTGTTTTTGATATCTTACGAGTTTTTTTTTATGAACAAAAAATTATTTAAAAAAATTTAAAACAAAAAATGCTTTTTGAAAGTAATTCTTTGATTGATTAAACAATTGGATGAATACTTGAAAACATGTTGGTACTTAATATATTTGCAACAATAATAAAATTAGTCAGGAAAAAAAATTCTTAGAAAATTTCTGTTCCTAAATCCGCTTTACATAAATTCGCTGAATGAAAACTTATTTTAAAATAGCATCTATTGATGCTGAATAGAACGATGAGCTAATTTTAGTCATAAATAAACATAGTCTTTAGAAGCAAAAAAAAAAACGCTTTAAGGTAAATCATAAATTCAGCTTTGGTTAATGCGTTTGAATGAAAACTAGATCATCAATTAATTATAGTTAAAAAGAATTCCAGTTTTTTTTTTTTGTTGTATTCTCATTTTCTTTTGTTTGTCTCCGATGTCCTCGGAATCACGTTTTAGTTTTATTTGGCTAGATCTGCGATAAGTCAACATAACTATATTCATATGTCATTGTAGTCTGCAACTTATTCAAAAGAAAACCTGATTCCCTTCCGGCGCGGCGACACAAGTAACTTATCCAGTTCAGCGCCAATCCATTGTTTACTGTAAAGTAGTGAATTTTAATATTTATAAATAAACTTTAAGAAAGGAATTTACTTCATAAAGGAAGTGTTGGTATATATAGACCCAATCGTATATGGTAAAGTTAAAGCTCAAAAAGTGCATAAAACATACTAAATAAAACAAATACCCATAAACTGAGCAAAAAAAAAAAACATTTAACATATTCAAATGTAATTTGTAAGCGGGGAGCGATATGGCGCTGATTTTTTTTTCTTTCAATTTAAATGAGCGTAACAAAAACAAATAATTTTTAAAGTTCAACCGAATAATTATTATGTATTACCTCATAAAGTGTGAATATTAATTTGTAGACGTGTTCCGTTGAAATTATTGGTTCTTTAACTAAATGCTTTCAATGGTGCAATCCAAGTGCTCCTCGCGGTCCTCGCATCAAACTGCAATCATTGACCTTTTGCATTTGCTTTGACCAGCGATTCTACCACATATTTCAAATCACATGACATTCGTGTCTCTCGTGTGGAGCTTTTTCGGGGTCTATAACATTATTCCAATCGTAACCGGTAAAGACGGTGGAGACGTTTCGGGAGTTGTTGTGGCTTCATTTGACATCGTAAACAGAAATGCGGCATATGTTTTCAGTAAACATGACACAACTTAATAAAAAGAACACATTAAACCGGATCTTTAAGTCTTCTTGGAGCGCATCCTATTTAGTACAATGCGTGATACGTTTGTTTTCATGATCGTCGGCGATATTTTTAGTCTGGAATTCGTCCGATTTGGTGAATATCATTTCTTTTGCGTGCTTTGTCTGTTCAACCCGGATTTCATTATACTAATGATTGGTTTTCGTTATTCTCTATGACTATAGTGACTATTAATTATCAACAAAATAGATGTTCATCAACTTAAAAACACGACATGTCATCTCTTTGCATAAAGTTCCTAGGAAATGGTGTTAGCAGATCATTAATTCTGTCGAGATGTGCATGAATGATTAAATCGTGACTTTCAACATAATGTCTAACAGAATATTCGCTCTTTACATCAACAGGTTGTATCTTGTGACGACAGCCGTTTGCTTCCAGACGACGCCGTCGGATCTACGTGCGCGAGCCCACACAGCCCTTCTTCTGGAGCGGCCCAATACCATCAATTGCACCGAGCATAAACAGCAGATTGCCTGCCCGCCGAGCAAATATCGTTCGCCCACTGGCGAATGCAATAACATTAACCACCGCGATTGGGGCACACGTGGTGATGTCTTCCTGAGAATATTGGACGCCAGTTATGGTGATGATTTCAGTTCACCACGCACATCGGTGGGCTCCCACTCACTCCCATCGGCCGATGATGTTGTCGACACTCTGCAAAAGACTGTCAACGTCAGTAATGTGCATCAGCATATTACATCCATGCTGCCAGCTTGGGGACAGCTCATTACTCTGGATTTGGTGCAAATCACATCTTCTCTCATTGATTATCAGTGTTGTCAAAACGACAAGTCTGGATTCTCATCGGTGGAGCAGCTTGATCAATGCTACGTGAGGCAGGGTGAAGATTGCAAAGAATACAAGAGGACTAGCCCTTCAACTGAGTTCGGTGTTTGTGAATTTAGTAAGTTAATTAAAATTCCCTTTCTCATTTAATTATTTTAATTATTTTTATTTTTATTTTTAGAACATCGTAACCAAATGAACGTCGCTTCTGGTTATATTGATGGGTCGGGATTGTATGGAACAACAGAAAAAGACTTCCAATCCATTAGAACTTATATTGATGGACAAGTAGATCTAAAAGCCTGCCAAAGGTAATTTTTATAAAATTTTAATTTCAATATTCGTTTAATTTTAATTTATCTCATTAACAGATGCAACGATAATGGAGCAGTTGGTGTCCTTCATACCGTTCTTTTGAAGGAACATAATCGCATTGCCAGTGAGTTAGCAAAGGCATTCACCACCTGGTCAGACACAAGCATATTTTTGGAAGCACGTCACATTGTCATGGCTCAAATCCAACACATCACCTACAATGAATTTTTGCCGACACTTTTGGGTCACCAAATTACTAATCGCGATGGCCTGCGATTGTCTGACGGTGTTTTCTCCAGCTCATACTCTAGCTCGAATCGCGCCGGCGTCTTCAATGAAGTGGCTGTCGCTGCATTCCCAGCGTTCTTATCGATGTTGCCCGAAGAAATGGTATTTGTCTTTTGCATCTCCAATTCGATTCATATATTAACTGTTTTGATTAATTTTGCAGATGGGGGAATCAGTTTCAGCAGAAGTTCTCATCGAAACTCCAGCACTTCAAAAGACATACAAGCCAATCGATCCAGAATTTAATGACAAATGGACTGCCATTGCATTGGCTGTTCAACGTGGACGCGATCATGGCGTTGCCTCGTATTACAAATCCGTAAATCTCTGTGAAGCGCGTTTGGGATTGTCACCAGGAGAGAAGCTGACATACGAGCATTTCGAAGATTTGGGCATCGACGCCGAATCAATTGAAGCGCTCAAGCGTATCTACCAAGACCCAGAGGATGTTGATCTTCTTGTCGGTGCTTTGGCTGAAAAGCCTGCTCTCGGTTCCGTATTCGGTCCAACTCTTTCGTGTTTGTTGGTGAAGCAATTCGAGAACCTTAGAACAAGCGATCGTTTCTGGTATGAAAACGACATCCCACCATCATCTTTGAACATAAAGCAGTTGCAAGCGATTCGACATGTTTCCCTGTCAGGGCTTTTGTGCGCTGCCGGTGGAGTAAATCACGCACAATCCAAGGCATTCATCAGAACTGATCCTTACTTGTAATATCAATATTCAAGGTTATTATTTGGAAACTTGTCGCTGACTTGTTTGAAATCATTTTTCAGGAACACTCTTCTTGTTTGCGACCAAATATCTGGATTGGATATGCGTCCATGGATTCCTCAAGCTATTGAAATTATTCCCGCTCAAATTGAAGTTGACGAGAAATTGCCAAAGACATCCGGTTCTACTACCCCTGCAGATGATATCGATCCAGAACTAGTCAGTGCCGCTTTCACAAAGGCTAAGGAGGCATTGTTGGCGCGTAGAAAATTAGAATATGATCTCTGGGTAGAAAGTATGTTTTCTTAGAAATTTTTTTTTTTGTAATGAGTTATTAATATCTAACGATTTTTTATTAGATGGTGGAATCGACGCTCGTTCACCAGACGGAACAGCTGCTTCCTTCAGCAAAGCCAATCGGAACTCTCTTTTGCTGGCCAATTCTTCATTGTTCTACGAAATCGCATCTAATGAGCTAATCAACTCTTTATCAAAGTAAATAATTAGTAAAATTGTTAGAAAAGTCTGTACTAATTGATATTTTATTCTCAATAGCGTCCGTCGTCGCAAGCGTCAGACATTCGACAACCAATTAGGTGACTTTGGCAACAGTTTGCAGACAATTGAAGGCAATTTCTTGGTAACTGGTTCAATTTCACCGGTAACTCTGGAACCACAATGCGAAGATTTTACAGTCGCCTGTGATACAACAACTCCATTCCGAACCCTCTCCGGACATTGCAACAATCTGCGCAATCCATCTTTGGGTCAATCTTTGACTACATTCGCCCGATTACTGCCGCCAGCATACGAGGATGGAATTTCACGACCACGTACGACATCCGTCACCGGTGTTCCACTACCTAACCCACGTACCATTTCCTCACTTATCCATCCTGATATCTCAAACTTGCACACTCGATATTCCCTGATGGTGATGCAGTACGCTCAGTTCCTCGATCACGATATGACTATGACACCAATTCACAAGGGATTCGCCGAATCTATTCCCAGCTGTCGTCCATGTGACTCACCTCGTACTGTGCATCCTGAATGCAACCCAATTCCAATTCCACCAAGAGACAACTACTACCCAGAAGTGAATGTTACCAATGGTCAGCGTACCTGCTTCCCATTCATGAGATCACTGCCCGGTCAACAGTCACTGGGACCACGCGAGCAAATCAACCAGAACACAGCCTTCCACGATTCGTCACAAATCTACGGTGAGAATACTTGCATTGTGAACAAACTGCGTGGCTTCTCTGGTCGCTTGAACTCCACCATTCATCCAACCCGTGGCAAGGAGTTGCTTCCTCAATCAGACAAACATCCAGAGTGCAAGTCGCCAAGTGGATTGTGCTTTATTGCTGGAGATGGTCGTGCCTCTGAACAATTGGGTTTAACTGCCATCCACACACTTTTCCTGCGTGAACATAATCGCATTGTCGAGGGTCTGCGTGGAGTCAATCCCCACTGGACTGGAGAACAGTTATTCAATCATGCCCGTCGAATTCTCGTCGCAATGAATCAACACATCACCTACAATGAATTCCTGCCACGTGTGCTCAGCTGGAATGCCGTCAATTTGTATGGACTGAAATTGCTGACCCAAGGTTATTACAAGGAATACAATCCAACTTGCAATCCAGGAATCTTCAGTGAGTTCGCTGCTGCCGCCTTCCGTTTCGGTCACTCACTTCTGCGTCCACACATTCCTCGCTTGAGCGCAAGCCTCCAGCCAATCGACCCACCACTTTTATTGCGCGACGGATTCTTCAAGGTTGACATTATTCTGCAGGCCGGCATTGTCGATGAGATTAGTCGTGGATTAACCGCGACTCCTATGGAGACACTTGATCAGTTCATCACTGGCGAGGTAACAAATCACTTGTTTGAGGATCGTCGCATTCCATTCTCCGGCATCGACTTGGTGGCTCTAAACGTGCAACGTGCTCGTGATCACGGCATCAACGGCTACAATCACTATCGTGCCTTGTGCAATTTGAAGCGCGCCCAGAACTGGGACGATCTCGCCCGGGAAATACCACAAGAGGTGATTTCACGATTCAAGAGCATCTACTCGTCCGTCGATGATATCGATTTGTTCCCCGGCATGATGTCCGAACGTCCGCTGCAAGGAGGCATGGTCGGTCCAACGATGGCTTGCATCGTTGCATTGCAGTTCAGACAAGCTAGAAAGTGTGATCGTTTCTGGTATGAGAATGAAGATGCAGTGGTTCGCTTCACACCGGCTCAATTGAGTGAAATCAGAAAGTCAACATTGGCTAAGATTGTCTGCGAGAATTTGGATAACCCTGGAGATATGCAACGCGCCGCCTTTGATCTGCCAAGCAACTTCTTGTAAGTATTTATTTTGCTGCACAGATTTTCTGGGCCATTGGTTTCATTGCAAAAATTGTTTTTGAATGTTTTAGGAATCCACGTGTTCCATGCCATTCAATTCCACAAATTGATTTGAGCGCTTGGCGTGAAAATGTCGTCCAAGGCTGTCGCATTGGCAATAATCAGGTGGCCGTTGGTGCCTCAGCATTCCCCTCGCCATGCACCAGCTGCATCTGCACAAATGATGGCGTAAGTATAATTGATTGCATCGATATGTGTTCATTTGTCTAATTGTTTGTTTGTTCAATTGAAAAACAGCCACAATGCGCTTCGCTGCGTATCAACAACTGCCAGCAATTGGCCCGCGACTGGCCGCGAGATTCTATTCTTCGCGATGAGGTGTGCAACGCGCAGTGCGGCTCCGTGCTGCAGGGCGGCAACACCATCTCCCGTCAGTCCCGCAACAGTGCAAACACATTTATCCCAGGTTTCCAGGGCTAAACGGTCGTCCTTCGTCGTTGGCTATGTTCCCCTCCCTGAATGAAATGAAAGAAACACGCTCGTAAGACACGCTAACACTATATCTACATCTTATATGAAATTGTGAACGCCATATTTATTTTTTAAGAGATTGACTTATTATTATTTTACAATTATATACCTTAACAATCGAAATGCTTGAATTACACTCTCAACTGTGCTTCAAATTAGTTACCTAGCACCGTGGCCGACGAGGCCGACCTAAATCTTTAAGTGGTGCGCCTATTCCTCTGATATTTTTGTTGTTAACCGCGATGAATTCCTGTAACCGAAACCCAGTTGGATGTATAGTTGAATGGCTGTTAGATTAATATTGTATTGTTTTTGATTTGTGTGTTAAATTCGCGCATAATTGCTTTATATTATAGAAATTTAGCTAAATTAGGGCTATATTGATCTGCGATTGTTCCAAACGTTAGTGGAGGAAGGGGAAAAGGGGGTGAATGAAATTGATAATTGCTTTAATCTACATATATTACTATATATACATGATGCGAGAATAAATATATGTGAAACCAATGAACCGACGAAATCGTTATAAGTGAGTAGTTCAACGTGTTCCCAGCGGAAAGGGATGAAGCTCTTTGAACTGCCACAAAATATGTTGTAAATAATCAAGTCCATATGTTGAATTAAAGTTAACCGTGTTGAGAGGATTTAACTAAATTTAGCATTCAGTAAACTTCAATGAATCGAGAAGAATGCAGCTTGAAATATTATCGTTTCTTCAAATTTAAGTTATATAAATAAATATGTATAATTATTTTAAAATTGAAAATAAAAACAATTGTAAAAAAAACTGCATTTCTCACAGACTCTTAATTTGCAGATAAAAAATTATAGTTCTTGTATTTTATTAAATTAATACAACCAAATAATTTTAAATATCTCGAATATTAACAAATATTCCAACAAAAAAGCAAACAGATTTCAGAACCTAAATTTGAAAACTCTTCTTTTATTAATTCCATTCAATTTTTGAGGACACCAAGCGTGCCATTGTCTTAAAAAAATTAAGATCAAGCAAAACCATCAAATCTGGGTTTTGGCCAAAAATTCCACAAATAGTTAAACATCTTTCGAAATTAAAGAAAGACTGTCTGCAATTACATCTGTTTGAGTTTTTCACATTTTTCAATTAGATTTTGGTTGAATAATTTTGGTGGTTACATATTTTGTAAAAATGACAATTTGGAAGATCTACAAAAAATTATAAAACAATTATCAAAGGGATTACAAATTTTGACAACTTGTGCTCACAAATTTTTCCTCCAAAAATCTAACTCATTAAATGGAAATAAAAATATATTTCTATGAGAATCCTTTAAACACCTGGGACAGAACGAATTTTTTTGTTGTAAAAGATGTCTTCCGTTTGTTTTTATGAACCCGTTTAATGTATGTCCCTCGTAACATATATAAGGATATAATCCAATACAAAACGCACATTTGCTTGATATTCCAAACAATAAACCGTTACCATGTTCTTCCACTTGAAAATATTTATCCAATCATGTGTGACTGCTACTTGAAATTTGAATTGAAGCATATCGAGCCTATAAAAGCCGTACAGCCAGAGATGTTTATTTTGAGGACACGCATCGCTCAATGCCAACAGCCAACCACATCAAAATCCGTCTACAGACACGAAATACGACCACACATGCACAGGATAACTACATGCAAAGTCGAAATAAAGGACTTTACGCACATTATCGATTCCGGGCCGGGAGTGGGCCCAACCACCACACGAGGAACTCTTTGTGCGTCGTTATTAGGCATTCCACAAAGTTGTATACACTCTATTGATTTGTGCTAATTTTTCGGTGGGGAGGGGGCTGGTGGGGGTAGATTATGATTAAAGCGTCCCAGCAACTGCCTTTGAGTTGTTTTGTGGGAATAGCGATGATAAATATTCAAATAAAAATTCGCTTTGATTTGTTCGCCAATTTTATGCTTCATTATAGCACTGAACATGCCCATATTCAGCATGAATGACTGTCGTGCGACACGAATGCATAAAAATGTTTTGTTTTACGATACGTTGTATGGTCACCGTTTCCGTTGGATTGAAGCTCTGACCACTGACTAATCGTCAATCAACTAGAATTGGAATATTGTCAATCGAATTGTGATGAGTTTTTCTTTAAGTTCATTAACAGGATTTATTTATTTGCTTTTATATATAAGATATTGTTACAAGTTTATGTTTTTGTTCCATGTTTGTTTCTAGTTGGTTTTTTTTCATATATTATTTGGGGATCGATTGGTTTCTATGTTTAACGTATGACTTTCTGTAAGTATTTGTAATATTGTTGCTTGGGTTGTGTAAAGTTCACATATTCAATAATCTAGATATCCTACATCAGCTCTCATGTGATTACCGGTTAGAAAATAAAACGGAATCAAGCACGTATAAATTTGTGATAATTTATCAAATTACTATAAATTATTAAATAATAAATCAAAAGAATTTGACAACAAATACAATATATTTGAATCTTAAAACGTTCTCAAATCGTTCTAACGACGACAACGAGCAAAATCAAATATACAAAAAATTTAAAATTTAAAATTAAATTGTATCCTAAACAAATATACTCGTAAGTAAATGTTCATTTAAAAACAGTGGGATGAAAATCGAGCAGACACATTTGATTGGTTGGTTGTTTGTTTGTTAGTTTGTTTGTTTGTTGTTCTCTTATATGGAATTTCCATAAGCGTTCTGTATTAACTGGCACTGATGCGGCCTGCGATGCATGTACACCGACGTACATCTCCACATCCTGCCAAAATGGTGTGATAATGCGGTCTTGAGTAATCATCGGTGGATGACGAATGGCGTGGTGACATTTCTTGCGTTTTCTTTATTGTTTTATGTTGATGGAAAAGGGAGAGAAGAGAAGATAGATAGAGAGAGAGAGAGAGTTCATGAAACAAAAATGTGTATTTGCAGAAAGTGCATTTTGAAATGTTCTGAATTATACATAATGAAAGCCGCAGTCGCATCTGCACGGTGTGCATGTCCCGCTGGAAGTTCTACTGCTTCAGCCATGGATGCTGCAAACACTGTGCCGCCGTTGCCCGTGTATTCGGGTCGAAGCCCAGCATTGGTGTCAAGAAGTCAGCGAACGCTCTGGCGTCCTCCTCCTTCCATTCGTATTTCTCGAACAACACATCAACTAGTCCCCACGGCCGCAGGCCTGTAATATGACGAAGGTCACCCTTTTTGTTGAACACTAATTGTGATGAAGTTCCTAGAGAAATGATATCCTTCGGTATTGGACCCAACAGTTCAATGATGTGAGCCACATGATCCTCGTCACGACAATAGTTCTCGCCCGAATGCGGCTCAAACAGGTAATCACCGGTAGCCAATTCGAACGCCATGCATGCTGTACTCCAGATGTCGGCCGAAGTGTTGTAGCCGGCACCCAAAATCACTTCCAGTGATCGATACTGTCGGGTTTGGATGTCTTCGGTGAAATGCTTCGTCACCCAGCAAGCATTGCCCAGATCAGCGATTTTCACCTCCAAGTCGCACACATCGAAGGCGGGATCTTTGTCTGACTTTTGTTTGCCCGACGATCTCTTGTTGTTGCCCGGCTCACAGTTTGACGCCTTCTTCCTCTCCCTGTCGGAGCTCGACGCTGTGGTGTTTGATCGAGACTTTGGCGAATCCATCACCTCAACGTCTGTTGGAGATTCATTATTTGTCTTTAGCTGCTTGCTTTTACTACCGTTTACTAGAGCGACATTTGCTGTCGATTCGGACGACGTGCTTATGTCATTTTCATTTAATGAGTTCATATTTTGATTATTTTCTTCATCATTGTTGGACGCCGCCACTTTGTTTTGGTCGTCCTCCACAGCATTTGTGTTTGTCGAATCTTGGTCCGAATTGACAATTGTGTTGTTTGTTGTCTCGTCATCGTCGGCGTCTACAGTGTTGCTCTCGGCATTCTTTGACTCCATCTCTTGAATGTGATCCATCTGGATTCTGAGCAGCTCCGATTGTCGCTTCGCCTTTTGCTTTAGCTTCTTCTTTTTGTTCTTGCTCATGTTGGCCGTTATCGGCGGCTCCTGAAACTCTTTCGGTGCTGTACTGATGAGCGAATATGGAAGCTTGAAACCCATGATGTGAAGTTCAGCGGCCTCGCACGCCAACCTTCGAATGTAGCTCTCGTCCACACAAATCAATACGTTCTCCGGCTTAATGTCAGTGTGTATAATTTTGCACTCGGTGTGCAAATAGTCCAATCCTTCAAGCACTTGCCGAATGATTGATTTCACATTTGGCACCGGTATACCGCGGTAGTTTGACTTCAGTATCAACTTCAGCAGATTGTGGCCCAATACTTCGAATACCATGCAAATGTGGGTGCCGTTGACACCGTTTATCTTAAAATCGTTCAGCAGTTGCACGGTCTTGTCTCGTTTCGGATTGCTGGGGTCGGCGTCTCGCACTGCCTTCAGAATCTTGATCTCATCCTTGGCCGTTTCCGTAAAGTGTGGAGCCGATTTGACGATTTTCAGTGCAACGTATCTAAAAATTCAAGAACACAAGTCAGTATGGGAATGAATATGTACACACACACAGCAGCAGAAAATCAATTGTTATTAATAAGTACTCCACATCCACCTTTTCTCAAGTTGCTGAAACTGCAAGCATACGACAATGACAGATGAGAGAAAAGGGACGACACATAATGAAAATGTTGAAAAGGGAATAGATTTGAAGAAAATCATTTATCGATTTTAGTTAGGTTTTAAGGAAAACGCTAGAATTTTCTCTGATCTTAGGATGCATTTGTCTGTTACATCATGCACATGTCACCGTAAGAATTTTGTATGATTTTATTTACCAACAAACGAACACGCGGCGTAAACATTTAAGGTGGGGTTGGAGTCAATGAACTTCAACTTACCGTTTATCAAGAACGTCCCAGCACAGCCACACCGTTGAAAAATGTCCCCAGCCCAATTTCCTGGTGACATGATACCGTCCAATAAACAGATCGCCAATCTTGACGGGATGATACCCGCCCTTACAGTAATCCTCGCGACTCTCCTGCTCCTCCTCTTCACTGGTGTATGCATCGTCGTTATCACCGCCAGCTCCTTCGACACCGTCCATGCCGCCGATTGTCTCGTTCGAAGAGCTGTTGGAGGCGTCAAAATGCTTCTGGTGCATATAGCCGCCGCCGCCACCACCACCACCACCTTTTTTATTGGCCGGATGCGACAACGGAGATGTCGGCTGCAACATTTGAGCCGCCTGTGCGGACACAGGTGGCGGTGGCGGCGGTGGTGTTGGCGACGAATCGATAAGTAACTCGTGCTGTTGAATGTTGTGCTCTGGCGACACACTCAATGCCGTCTCATCGGCATTACTGTTGTGATGATTGCTGCCATTGCTGTCGACATCGTCACGCTGGTTCGGTGTGTGGACAGGCGGCTGCGGTGAGGTTGATGCGACTTGCTGAGCTTGCTGTTGATTGTTTAGCGCTGCATTGGCCAGCTTTCCGCGTTTCTTGTTCGCCTTATGACGCTTCTTTTTTGCTTGAATTGCCAACACACGTCTGTTGATATCCTGCTTCGAGTTCATAATTTCTTTGTGTATCAGCTACTTCACAGCTGTACTGCGTGAGAGTGCGAGCGTTTAATTCACTTCCAGTCGAGTCAGAAAGGCACAAAATTTGGCCCCAACAGCAAGGATGCAATCAACTTGAATGGAAGCAAGAGAAAAAGTTTTTGGTCACTCTGATATATCTTCACAAAAACCAGCTAATATATTTGCTCTTAACCATGTGTGGCAGTCAACGGAAACGTCAAAAATTATCTAACAATTATTTCGCTTCCCTACGTCCGTCCTTTCTTTTCTTTTCTTTCTTTTTTACCTCTTTTTTTTGATCAATTTATTGTTAACACTTATTTTCTAGAATTTTACAGTTTCAAGCAAACAGTTAAATTTTGAATAAAATTTTCATTTTGTTACTCGGATGTTCTACGCACTTAATTTTTCCTCTTTTCCCGTGAGCACTCGCCGCACAGTTATTCGGATATATTGTGCAATAAAAAAAATACAATAAATGCGTGTACGTCAATTTTGCGACGCTCCCATCCCGAAAAATACACAGCCTGAAAGAAGCGCCAGCCCTAAACATACGTTTTCTGGCCGAAAAATGTCAAGAAAAAAAAAGGGACTGGGACACCATTGCAAACGACTCGAGCACGAATATGAAACAAACATAAACCACTTGGCTGGCTTTTTTTTCTCTCCTCGCGGTGCCGTACCACCATAAAAGAAAATGATTGGCCCTGCACGTTTTCACAAATCCATAAATATGTTCAAATTACCAGTTGTCTCATTAACTTGCACTAGATTAGCTTGTGCCTCAACCTGAGGAAGGTGTTTAGCGATGTTTTATTAATACAGTGATTGATTAAAATTAACTTATTAATTGTGAAGAAAAAAACTAAAAGATGCAGTGTGAATTATGTGAATTACGAATGTGTGAACAGTCAACTGAGCCGACTGAGCTAGTCATATTGGAAACTGGCAAGACATTTTGGGGTTGCCATTGTCGTGGATTCAGATTTGTGGATTTTGAGTGACTGAGTTAGGCGATTTGTGGAAAATATATGATTCTAGTAGCTCAGAATTTGTCGTTTATCCTTTACATATTTTTAGAAAATCTTTTTGATAAGTAAATTATTTTATTGCTTAAACCAGTCCAGCTAGTAAAAATACAGAATAAAACAATTTTAAATGTAATAAAGCAAATAATTTAGAGAATAAAATAGTAATGCTTAATCCATAAACATCAAAATCGTTAGGTAGTTTAAAACCATTCCAAAGTCCATCAGAACCACCGCTGGAGCGGCTAATCACGCTCAGTTTTCTCCGATTTTACATCATTGCGCACTTCGAATTGAATTCGATTGCCAAATTCGTCTTCCAGGATGCTGGCGTCACACAATCTGCTATGCTCCTTGTACTCCTCCGCTGATCGGAATTGTTTTATGCACAGCTGACATTGCAGTTTTTTTCTAAAATCAATAGACACCCGTTAGTTGGTCAGTTTGCCTCCTAGCCAAATCTCTTACCCTTTCGGTTTGTCGTGGGTCAAAAGGTGTTTCTTCATGTTGGCAAACTGGGCGTATGGCTTCCCACACAATGGACACTCGTGCGGTCTCTCGCCAGTATGTATCATCTCGTGCTTCTTAAGATTCGCCCTTTGCGAAAATGATTTATCACACGTTTCGCACTTGTAGGGCTTTTCGCCCGTGTGCAGCATCTGATGTTTCACCATGTTGGCCTGCTGGGAGAACGGACGATCGCAAAACGGACACTTAAAGGGCTTAAGGCCTGCAAATGGGGCATAATCAAAAGTACAATTAGTGGACGCTGGCCGACCTGTAAATTCAACAGCCTATTTAAACCTGTACCGTTGTGGACATAATAGTGCCGCTGGAGATTCGCTAGTTGCGTGAACGCTTTCTTGCACATCGTGCAACTGTAGGGCCGCTCACCTGTGTGCGTCTTCTCGTGCTTCCAGAGGCTGCTCTGTGATGAAAAGATCTTCTTGCACAAATCACATTCGTAGATCATTTTGCTAGCGCTTTGATCCTCCGGCAGTGTCATTTTAAGACCCTCCGCCGTTTGAATTGGTTTCACCTGTACAATATGGAAAGTTTGTATAATTAATTGTTTTCTTTTTGTTTTGAATTTAACCTTTTTGGACTGTTTAGTTTTTGCTCGAACAGGCGGTGTGAAATCTATTTGCATTGTTTGTGGTGGCTGGTGCAATTGGGAAGGGTCGACGACGGTGTCCGCCAATCGGAGACCGTCCAATGGCGGTATTGGCAATGTGTGGGTCATTTCGCATAATTGTGTAGATACAAATTGCTGCAACATTGCGGGATTATAACAATGATTCATTTGGCATGTGAAACGAAGTGTTTAGTTGTAAGAAAAACGTCAACAACAACATAAGAAGACGTTCAATGTTTCTTCAAGTAAAGTCTACTTACCACCGGATACATCATCATGAAGCTGGTGACTCTAATTAAATAGATATACAACAATTAGCTTTTTAAATTCATTCGTGTAGCTTTTAATTGTAGGAAATATATTCAGAGGAAAAATATCTTATTAGAAAATTACAAAAACATTTAAATGCTTTTGTGTGCGTGAATGCATTTCTTTTTTTCTTTTTTGACGTCTTCGTGTTATTGTAAAGAGTTATATATTATTTATATTATATACATGGCAAAATATTTCGCAAGATAGAATAAATTATTTCACAATTAAAATATAAATTTGATTGACAATTACTAACTAAGCTATAATAAGTTAATTATTTAGTTTAAGGTAAATAAATATTTTTAAAAATGTTAAAGATATATGTATACATAATTAACTTCGAAAAAATTTCTTATCAGCTGTCAAATGTCAATCTTGGTTTTTTCGTGCACTAAATTAAAAAGTGATATAACTAAAAGGAGCAGCCGGCAAATTATATCCATTAACATAAATTAAACAAATAAAGCGCACGTGCAGTGAAAATAAATAAAACTAATTAATTAACATATATATTTTTTTAAATATACAAAAAAACGCAATTACAATGGTTGAAGAACAACGCCGCCGTGTCGAGCAGGAAATGACGAAAATGATGGATGATATGGACAGATCGTTCCTGAGGAGCATGCAGGTACTGGCCATATGGATTTTTTATTCTAAACATTGATAAATTAAAAAATACGTTTTGTCTTGAATTTTAAGATTTCTATATTGTGATCAAGATTAATTGAACATTTTGGAACTGCTTAATATTGTGTTGAGTTGCGTAACACCGAGTTAACCAACAAGATTAAGAAACACTTTGAAGCAATCTTTGTATAATATGTAATTCAGATGAAAAGGAATTTGTAATTTTAACATTATTACAAAAGTAATGTTGTTTAACATTTAAGTTTGTTTAGTAAAATTTATTAATTTGTATTTAAATATTTTACGCAGAAAACAATGCACCTGTGCGCTGCCAAATGCTGCGACAGTAACGCCAGCATGGACTCGGTTAACAATTGCGTGGAGCGCTGTTCAGCGCCACTGTCATCAGCACAGAAGTACGTTCACACTGAACTTGAGGGATTTCAAGGGCGCCTGCAGCGCTGCGTCATGCAATGCAACGATGACATCAAAGTACAGATGTCGCCGAATCCCTCAGAGTCGGAAATTTCCAAATACACGGCTCAGTTTGAACGATGCGCCGTCAAATGTGTGGACAAACATGTCGATTTAATACCAAATATGATGAAGACAATAAAGTCAGTACTTAGCAAGGGGCCGCAGTCGTTCCCGGACGCTAATTAAGTCGTCCAAATTCATGTATGTTGCAACTCATAAAGAAACTTAACACGTTTGTTTTTACACTTTTACTGTTACATATAAATGTATTTTCAATAAAATAATTTTCTCTTTTGTAAAATATAAGGATTTCTACTTTTTAAGTTAATCTAAAGACGTTTGATTTCTTAAACGCTTCACTCACAATAAAACTTCCAATTGTAACTTTATTTGTCCCGCAATACAAAGGATTTTCTTAGACATTCGACAATGCATATAACATAATATATTCTTGTTATCATTAATAAAAATTAAAAAAAAATATATTTAAATTTCCGGTAGATTACATATTAATATACATTTTCTTACATTTATAAATATTTATTAAAAATTACAAAACAAAATTAAGCTCAACATCATAATTGCCATAAAATTAATCATAAAAAAAAAACTAAATTGTACACTAAAGTACATAACTTTTCAATTACAATGTTCACTCCTTGTTAACTCTTTCTCCATATTTACTCCAAAAAGTCACTTGACTCTTTGTACTCTTGCCAGTCGTCTTGTTGAACACCTTGCACGAGTTAAACGGCGGGCAGTATAAATGCAGCGACACAGCTGTGTCGGTGTGGCTGGGATTCTCAACCCGATGCAATCCAATGGTATCTGTAAGTGGCAAAGTGGTAATTACAGATAATAATGGCAATTTCTTGAACCGTCGTGCTAACAACAGGATTCTTACCGTTAATGTAACAACATTCATTGTAGTTTAACTCCCTTCGGCCAATTTCTTGTAATTTTTCACTGAGATAGTCGTTTTCCTCATCCTCACGATTGTCAGCAAGTGAAGTTGTACTATTCTCCTCTGGCCAGCTGTATTGTGTCTCACGAAGTGTTCCTTTCAGCACTTTCATGAAACAATGTGAATCGGCGTGATCGTGGATGCCAGAGCCGTGACCTTCACCCCAGCACAAAATAATTAGATTGAATTTACCATTGCCAGCGTCTACCAAGTTTCTTGTGTACCTGAAATGGTTAATAGAAATAATTTAGAAATAGTCGATGAACTTATGTTGTTCTTATCATTTTAATATGATCAATTTTATAGAATTGCTCATAAATTAAAGAGCAATTAATTGATGTCTTCATTAACTCTTAGTTGGATTTTGTTGATGTTTCAAATTAGTTTTCTTATCAGCAATTTGTATTGATTAACAATATTCATTTATTTGCTATTAGCAGCAGAAAAAATACAACAAAAAAAACATATCAAAATGCACCCTTTGAGTTGACCTTCCCGCTCATAATCTTTGTTTAATAAGATGAATATCACACTTTTACTTTTCAAGTTCCGATTATAAGGAATGGGGGAACAGCATTGTTTCTGATGGAAATGGACGTATTAGAAATCTTGTTGTAACTGCATTTTATCATTAACAAAATAATGCACAAAGTAGTGAAGTCTTTGTTCAATAAATGTTTGTACATTTAAGGAGATGAATATGCTAAGAATGCAGTTATAACAGCATTTTCCTGAATGAAACGACACACGATTTTCCGTATAGTTTTCATGTGAAGGTTGCAACTTGCAGTTCGTTTCTACTCTCATAATTCACAATAAATCTTTTGTTAACATTTTTCTTCTAAGTAAGTATTATTTTCGTTTAATTCAGTCATTAGTTGACTTATTCACCCGTCAGAATTTAACAACAAAATCTCTGCAGCTTAACGTACGTGCCTCAAGACATGTTATAACTAGGCAAACAAAAGTCAATTTCAAATAATTAAAGAAATGTTAGGTCTTAACAATTAATTGGAATAAGTCGCCGATGGCAACCAATCCTTAGGCAGCCGCTTATCATCAAGTCAACCAATAAACAAACAAGAATATTTACTTTATCAAGTTTGCGGTTAATTTCTGCGCAATTAGTTTGTTTTTTATAGGAACCGGAAAATATACCCGGAAAAAAAATTGATTAGAATTTTTAACCGGTAAAAGTTGAAAGCTCTGTCCATTGGTAATAATATAATTGTTTCCGACCAAGATTCAAAGATTAGTCACAACATAATTGTTCATTGATAAAGTGTGAACCTCTGAATTTTGTCGTATGACGATAGAATGGTGGCAAATTCCCGCTGCTGCTTTTGCCTTATTGAGGTCACATCCCTGACTCTTTCCTGATAATACGTAAATATATTTATACGAATTTCCACACTTGGCGTTCATAAAAAATATACGTCAATAATAATCTTCTAGAGTTCAAATCGAGTCTCACATGACTTTTGCGCGATAAGTTTGAACAAGCGGCAAACTGTTAAACTTTCGTTACATTTTCTAAACACCCTGTCCATCTTGTTTTTTAATTCCATTTAATTCCAGACTTATTCTATTTGTTTTATCATCACTTTGTTTTTATGTTTTCACTCACCGATATCTGTCGAATTTCGCAAATCTTTTCCACTCTGATGGATTAGAGGTGTAGCTGATCATCAGGTGATTTACATACTCAATATTGACAAAGTCGGAGTCGAAAACTTGGTGTAATTCGGCAATTAAATTCTGCAGCGATTGAACGGGCTGGTAGTTCTTGAGTGGCTTCTCGATTCCTGTGAATGTTTTAGTGAGATTTCGTAAGTGCTGTTCCGCCTCTGACTGGCACTTTTTCGTCTCAATGGTATCCAGAGCATCTGTTATCATCTTGAGCGGAGTGTCTGTGGAGCGCACGGCTGTAGAAAAATTTACATTAAAAAAAATTTAGTTTTAAACAATTTTAATTTATTTAATTGGTTACTTTTCGCTAAAAAAAAACGTTTATTGTTTAATTAAAAGAGGGCAGAACTTAACTACTTGTGTTTTTTCTTGAAATTTTTGAATGTCAATAAAAATTCGTTACACTCCAGCATTTTCAATTAAATGCCACTGCAAAACTTTCTTCAAAAATTGCTTATCTTAATGATTTCAATCACGATTCTGTGTTGAGGCAGATATAAAATTTTTAAAAGTCAACTATCTTACCTCTTGTAAATTATGAAAAAATTTAAATAAAAAAAAATAAAAAATTCACAACACTAAATAAACTAAAAATAACTAAAAAGCAGTACACAGGTGCAAACAACGTGGACTTGCTCGAGTCAACAACAACTTTCGTCTGTGCGTGAAACAAACTCTTTCAGCACACGTCGACCGTCTCAATTAACTTAACAAAATCGAATGATCGTGAGATGTGAGAGCAGCTAAAGATTTTCCTCAATTCAGTGTTAACGCCAAGGAATGGCCAATAGCTCATAATCAAAATAAACATATATGTATATACACACATTCACCAAATGGTGAGCGGCGGCACACGCGTCGCCTCGGTACAGATCGGTTCAAAACAATACGTTGTACACAGGAATCCACCAGCACACATCGAAAAAACAACCGCCGATAACGCTTAACAGTGGTAACGTACGTCTTTTGCCCGTTATCTTCATTGAACATCGACTTATGTTGTGACTCAGTCCATGTACGCACTAATTGCGTGTTGATATATCAACTAAACGCGAATACTTACGTACGGCTGTACTTATGTCCATCGCCCATTGTTTAGAATTTTGATGCGTCCCAGTGAATAGCGACATTCCTCCGAGCCGGCTGTTTCTATTATGTTATGCAGATCGTCGAGCATGCATCGTCGGATCATGTGTACATGTGAGGAGCGGATGGGGTAATGGCTAAAGCTGCTGAATAGAGACATTCAGCAACAGGATTCGCGCAGGTGTTGTCGACTGCCGTCCAGGAATGCGGTTATTCGTGTTATTTGAAGGATCAGTACTACCTGATCTAATGTGCTCCCATCGATTCGATTCGATTCGTCTATTGTAGCAGCAAGTTCTTATTGTTGATTATCTTTTTATTGTATATTTAAATAAAATTCTTATAGATATATATACATTGAAAAATGTACCATTTCAATTTACCGTTAAAAATAACACTGGAAATATGATTCCTATGAAATTTAGGATTTTCCATGCTCTAAGGGATTCCCAATTTCCATTTTATTGCATCTTGCTCTGAATATTAAAGTAAATGCTGAAAAGTGACAAAAGAGAATTGTATCATTTTTTCTAGGAAATCTTTGAAAAAAACTACTAATCTGCATGTTATCATATTTTTCACACCATTACGGGATTTCTGTTGAGATATATGGCTATTATTTTTAATTCATATAATAAATATTTGTTAATCAGTATTTACCAACTAATTATTATTTAATGATGTTCTGTCATCATTCCCAAAAATTGGTCGAGAAAACTGAAAATGTGTATCTGCGGAATGTATTTTTTTTACGTATTTTATTTTTCTTATCTAAAAAAAAGTTTTCCCTCATAAGTACCAAACAGATTTTTAGTACGTAATTGAAACAAGCCGTTAAAAAATTATCGTAAAATGTAAGAACTTTAATATACAAAACACTAAATCTCATTTGGTTGAACATTTCAGAAAAAAACAAAGATAAATATTAGCCCAATAATTACAGTCCAAGATTTACTCGTGTAATAAAAAAAAAGAAAATATATAAAACATGTTTTAAAAATTATTAAATCCAAAACATCTTAATATAGTAATAATAGGTAAACTTATATTCTGTGTAAATTTTAATATTTTTAATCTCGACAACATAGTTGATTATGAAAAGATAACCTTGAAAATATGAACAGTTAACATTAGGTAAACGTAAAAATAACCAAAACAAATTAAGACAGTTAAAGATTTATGACGATCATTTTTTGATACAAAATTCATATAATAAATATTTGTTAATCAGTATTTACCAACTAATTATTATTTAATGATGTTCTGTCATCATTCCCAGAAAATTGGTCGAGAAAGCTGAAAAACTGTATCAGCGGAATGCATTTTTATTTACTTATTTTATTTTTCTTATCTAAAAAATATATTTTTCTTATACCAAACCGATTTTTAGTACGTTAGTCACGTCTTCCAAATTGAAACAAACCGTTAAAATATTTTCGTAAAATGTAAGAATTTTCATATACAAAACACTAAATCTCATTTGGTTTTGAACATTTCAGAAAAAAAAAAGATAATAATTAGTCCAATAATTATGTGTATAAAATATAAGATTTTAACAGAAAGTCTAAGTATTACTCGTGTAATGAAAAAAGGGAAATACATAAAACACGGTTTCAAAATTCTTAAATCCAAAACGACTTAAGACAGTTTTAATAGGTAAACAGTGTAAAAATAAGCAAAAACATTTTAATATTTTTAATCTTGAAAATACACATAGTTGATCAGAAAAAGATAACCTTGAAAACATAAACAGTCAACATTAGGGAAACGTAAAAAACAAATTAAAACGGTTAAAGTTTGTTATACTGGGAATATTGATTTCGAGAGCCTTTACCTCATATTGATATTTTGTTACATATGGTTAATCCGTTTTTATGACTTAAATGCACTTACAGACACTAATTTGATAGTCACCAACTTTTTCCATAACCTTAGAATAAAAGCCAGTTTTTTTGTTTGTAGACAAATCTTTAAAGTATAAATAATTTTTCGCAAAAACATTTAAACAAGTCTTTTTCTATTTATCATGTAACTATTGAACTTATAAACAAACATTTTTTTCTTCACATAAATATTTTATTATTTAAATTATTACCGATCGGATAAACCACTCAAAGTATTGAAAATATATTTATGAGCCATCAGATCATGATACATACATATTTACATAAGACGCTCTTTGTTTTGGCAAACTCTTTTCATGGAGCACTTGAAGATCATCGCATCCGGCATTTCTTTAAGCGGATCGGATATTCAGAAAATGTTAAAGATAAAAAATTAAAAAAAAAATCATTGAAAAAAAAATCTTACAGAAAAAGAGAATAACATCTATTTATTAACGACTCAATTATCACAGATTACCCCTCTTATTATGTAAATTCTGCTCCCGAAAGATTTCTCGCTAGAAAAGAAGTAAATACGTGACAATTTTGAGGTTCGAAAGTGAACCCATTTTATTATAAAGATCATCGGTTTTGTCGTATTATTGATAACACACATGTTTGAATATGCCGCCTGCGTTACAACATACGTTGGTGTGACCTTTTTAGAATTATCTGCGCGAAAATGTTTAATCGTTCGTGCGTCTGTACATTTATTTCACGAAAACAACAAATATTGTGCACACAAAAACAATTATTGAATAACAAACGGAATGATGAGTTGATAATTGCCATCAACGAAGTATTTATTTGTGAATTGGCTAGGAACACCATTAATCTTGGAGGATTTTAAGTAAGTCATTTAGAATTAAAACTAAAGAACAAAGTTTTCATTAGGCCATTAAAGAAAAGACAAAATTTCAACACAAACAAATTATTTGTTTGTGATGTTTTGTTGCGTAGAAAACCAAAACAAATCGATATATCAATACAATAAAGATATATATGAAGAGTAGGTCATGGAGGTCGAAGCTTCGTGATGACCTTACATGAACGAAATGACCTAGAATCCCATTTACCGTAAATAAATACTATAAACATTAATGAAACATTTGAATTTGAAGAAAAACTACGTAAAAATCGATAAAAGTACAGTTTTTAAATAACAAAAACATCAATGACCTTGAAATGTAAACAGTTTCAAATCATTTTTCCCGTTTAAATAAAAAGTCATGAAACTAGATTTTAAAAAATCTATAAATATACTGACTACTTAGAAATTGTTTATTAATTATAATTATAAATTAACAAACGATAATGTTGAAGGTACGTATAATGTTTACGAATATACATATTCATATTATATTTAAATTACATATTATTATTTATGTATTTATATACACATTCAGCTAATTAAATCATTCCGGTTCATCAGTGAACAATTTAAATAATATATTTAATTTATATACTTATAAGAAGATTCAATTGACATACTCGTTTATATTAATATAATCAATTAAAATATTGTTTAAAGTGTTGCCAATATCCGTGTAAAACCTATGCATCCGCTGAGTACTGTCTGGCCGACGCCCCATATCATCGCATAGACGGGCGACATCTGTAAACTGGAGGCACGATGGACAAACGCGATCGCTGCACTGCTGACGATGCCGCTGATGACCGGCGTGACGATGCCCATCACGACGATCAGTATCGAAAAGAAGCGACCGAACTTGTGTTTGCGCAGTGTGACGAAGGCGACAACGGCGGCGCACGTATGTACAAAAACGGAGGAGAAAAGTGCCCAAAAGAAGATATGGTACCACATTTCGCGGAATGTGTTTAGCGAGTCTCTTGACATAAACCTGATGACATTGGCAAACGTGTCTAGTTCGGCGCTCACATCATCAGACAACATATTTAGCCCGCGCCCACCCAGTGCCACCAGTCTGTTGCCGTCCGTGATTGTAATCGTGTCTTCTATTCTATTCTTAATTAACTAAAGGTGCCGTGCGTGACTCACACTAGCACGGAACTGTTTTTTCTTTTGTTTTTTTTTAAGAAGTCTTACTTCTTTTATTGCTTCTATATGCTTGTATCTTTGTTATGTTTTTTTGTTTTTGCAATATTTACACGAACGCCCTACTTTCTAGGGCATACATTTGTGGCGTGTCTCCTGATTGTTTGTAAATAGATCGTTTCAAATGAACTTCATCATATCGATAATCGCCGCTATACACAAAAAAATGTCCTATAATATGCTTTTGGAGGTGATTGTCACAACGGTGGCGGAGTGTTTGAGACGCGACGCGACTGCATTCACGGTGCATATGGTTGGTGATGCACTGAACAAACGCTGCCACCGACAGGTTCCGCTTTCAGCAATCCAATGGTTCATCTTGATGTGCACTTGCCGCAAATGCAGATGATTTCTGTCTGCAGCTATCGGTGTTTGTTGTTTCCGTCTAGTTCATGCCTCCCAACGTCAAGTGTCGCAGTTATGTTTGTCCTTGAAGACAATTGGTAAGATTGGCGATTACGTGAAATATGATTGGCAAAATTTACCTTTTTTATATTGACGACCAAAAGGAAAAGTTGCACTAATGCTGTTGATGATTCATAAGGAGCTAGAAATTGCAGTCCATTTTTTTTTTGTATTTAATGCAGGAAATCTCATCAAACACGTTGAATGCACTTGAACTTGATGAAATTTACGGGTAAAGACTTCTGACATGCAATTCCATTGCACTTTCAGACTTTGTACTCTATATATTAAAATAAACTTCGTTGCACATTAGTAATATTTTTCTTGTGTTGCAGTGGTATCAAGTTTTTTTATAATTAAAATAAAAATAGAATTTTGATGTGTTCAATATATCACAAAACAGCTCTCAAAAGCGAAACATGGTTGTCAGGCTGATGGGGCTCTTTCGTTATTTTACTTCAATTACGACAGATATAGATTTATATAAAATATAAACGAAGTTTGAATTCGCCCAATTCTTTTTATTACTGACATATTAATACTATTATTTTCTAAAGTTTTTTTTTTTCTTTCTAATGATTATTAAAGGTAATTTTTGACAAATTTTTGTTTCATTAAATTAATTTCTAGAAATTTTTCACCACAAATTTATATATTTATATATATATCTGCATGGCTGGATATGTCAAACATAGTTCGTCCCTGTCAAGTTTCTGCAGCTTAGAAAAATCGCTTGAAGTACGTTTACAAATCATAATTGTTATTTATCAAGAATATTTTTATTAGAAAAGGTCATTTAACGTTGGATAAAATGTCTGAAACCAAGCCAGCATTTAAGAAGTTTAATAAATTTAATAAAGCTGCTCGTAAAAGAACTAAATCTTCATCAGAATCGGGTAAATAAAACGCCATTGCAGAACCTAAAATTGTTTTTTTTTTTTAAATAAATGTATAATTTTAGATGACAGTGCCACTGAAACATCTGTGGTCAGACTCCAAAAAAAGACCTCCAAATCAAATCCCAACGTCCAGAACTCCCAAGTAATGAAATCAAAGAAAAATATTCGCAATACCACCAACAAAAGCGAGTCCAGTGAAAGCGACCACGACATTACAGTCAGCTACAAATCCAAGCGAACAGTTCAACCACTTGGCCCAAGTGATCAAGGTGCCACAGCTATTTGCGAAATTGACACAGATCGCGCCCAAGATGCACAAGCGATATTCGAGAAGAGCCAAGAAATCAATAAGGAACAAGAGGGCAAAGCCGACGACAAGGTGTATCGTGGCCTGAACAACTACACACAGTTTTACAAGAAGCGGGATACGGCGGCTGGCAACGCAAGCAGCGGCCTGGTTCGCAAGGGGCCGATACGTGCGCCGGAGCATTTGCGTGCCACAGTTCGTTGGGATTACCAGCCGGACATATGCAAGGATTACAAGGAGACGGGCTACTGTGGATTTGGCGACAGCTGCAAATTCTTGCATGATCGCAGTGACTACAAGGCGGGTTGGCAGCTTGAGATGGAGTATTCGACGCAGAATAATCGCGATGGATACGAGTCCGACGGTGATGTCACCAAGTATGAGATTCACTCTGATGACGAGTCGTTGCCATTCAAGTGTTTCATCTGTCGCAAGAGCTTTACTAGTCCGGTGGTGACAAAGTGTAAGCACTATTTTTGTGAGAAGTGCGCTCTTGAGCAGTACAAAAAGTCGACACGATGCAATATTTGTGGCACCCAGACAATGGGCATGTTTAATCCGGCTAAGGAACTGATGGCTAGATTAAAGCGGCCTGATGACGATGAGGAGGATGAGCAAAATGTTGCTGCTGAAGAGGAGGATAGTGATTGAATTTCTTACTTAAATTTTATTTCACAAAATATAATTGTACTTCTTAAGAATAAATAATAATAAACAGTTTAAATTAAAATGTTCATAACTTAAGTGTGGTGGATTTGCTTTTGAATTATGTTGGCAGCACTGGCAAATTCGCCTGAAGTTTTTATGATGCATTCAAAATGGCGCATCTTCATCCCCAGCTATAGATTTTCGCCTGCCAGTGATTATATATTATGTGAGTGATGCATTCAGTCCGCAAAGTCATCACTCATCGGTCGTGATTCGTGATAGTTTTTCATTCATCATTGAAGTCTAGTGCGTACATAAAATACATCACACTCTCCACTCTCTACCAGCAACATAATGAAGTCTGTTCTCTGGGCACTCAATCGAAAAAGAAATTTTTAAATGTCCGTCCCCGTCGCCTATCGCGCCTGTTATCTACAGTTTTCATTTGCATCCAAGTAAATGCATTTCAGTGCCACCATGTAGAATACCTCACTGTCGTTCAGTTGTTTTCTTTCATTTGAAAAGATTGTGTTGTTTATTATAAGCAAAAAGGAAAAGTGAAAAGTTTTCAATTATAAACATAAGTAAAATGTCAGCGGAATCCGATATGGAGTATTCGTCTGATAATGATTCGACCTACGACGACTACTACAATGCAGGTATGTACAGTTGAAGCGCTTGCAAGTTCCAATGCGGGAGGTCTTGGAAGTCGCATTTCCTAATAATGACAGCTCATACAATTAAAACATTCACATTGTAGGCATCGACGATTGTGACATTGAACAAATCGATCAGAGAAAATCAAACCCCGAGTACTTCGACCATGACTGTCTGAACGTCGAGGAAGTGGAGAAGCTGCTGAACGAGTCCGTAGAAGCGCTCAGCAATTCACTGCAGATAACACCGTCGCTGGCCAAGGTGTTGTTGCACGTGCACAAATGGAATGCTGTCCTAATTGTGGAGAAGTACCGCGATGATGCGTCCGGTACGTTGATATCCGCTCGTGTTAAACCTGCCGCTTCCGTTAAACGTAATCACGATCACGGAGGCAGCAGTGGCAGCAGCAGCAGCAGTAGCAGTTTGTTGCGGATGACACACTTGTGTCCTGTTTGTGCTGTTTCACACACCAGCGATCGCTTCCACAGCTTAACGTGCACACATGCGTTTTGTCGTGACTGCTGGACTATGCACTTTGAGACGCAAATTTGTCAAGGTTTGCACTTTTCATTTATATTCGCGGACTGCGCATCAATATTGTTCTTTGTTTCAGGCATGTCAACTGGAATTGGCTGCATGGCCGCTAGCTGTGACGTTCGAGTGCCGGAAGACTTTGTATTAAACTTACTAACAGCACCTTTACTTCGGGATAAATATCAGCAATTTGCTTTTCACGACTATGTCACATCACATCCTGAGCTGCGCTACTGTCCAGGCCCCAATTGTCAGGTACACTCGTCACAAACTTTGATTTCAGATCTTGAACGTTGCTAATTTCACTGTTGTATCCAATCGAACCAGGTTATCATACGCGCTAGAGACTTGACACCCAAAAAAGCCACCTGCAAAGCATGCAATTCGTCGTTTTGCTTTAAATGTGGCACCAACTACCACGCCCCTGCCGATTGCCAGGTAATACGGAAGTGGCTGACTAAATGCGCTGACGACAGCGAGACTGCTAATTATATAAGCGCACACACTAAAGATTGCCCCAAATGCAATATCTGCATCGAGAAGAATGGCGGCTGCAATCATATGCAGTGCTACAACTGTAAACATGATTTCTGCTGGATGTGTCTGGGCGATTGGAAGAATCACGGCTCCGAGTACTACGAGTGCTCCCGCTACAAGGAGAATCCGAATATAGCACACGAGTCGGTGAACGCGCAGGCACGTGAAGCTCTCAAAAAGTATCTCCATTACTACGAACGCTGGGAGAATCACTCGAAATCGATGCAGCTGGAGCAGCAGACGTTGGACCGCCTGAAGGCGCGCATCAACGAGAAAGTTATGAAGGGCCTTGGCACCTGGATCGACTGGCAGTACTTGTTCAATGCGGCCACATTTCTGGCCAAATGCAGATACACCATGCAATACACGTATCCCTATGCCTATTTCATGGAGCCTGGCTCTCGAAAGGATCTTTTTGAGTATCAACAGGCTCAATTGGAGGCCGAAATTGAAAACCTTTCGTGGAAGGTGGAGCGCGCCGAGACCATGGATCGCGGCGATCTAGAGAATCAGATGGACATAGCTGAGAAGAGACGCACCACTTTGCTGAAAGATTTTTTTCCCACTGAATTGTAATATTTAAATTTATGTTCGTATGAATTAACGATTTTAATTAAATTTAATTCATTTTTTTTATTCACATATAATTTGTATGATTTTTTAATGTTTAAATATATAGTTAGAAATTCAAAACACTTATGAATGTATTTACGACTTTTTATAACTTGAGATGGTTCTTTCAGTGAAACATTTTTTAAAAATATCTTTAACATATTTATTATTATAGTGGCTAATTTATGTTAATAAATATTTTATTTAAAAATAATCACCACAATTGAACTCACCAAATCCACCATGAACCCCCACATTTTGGAAAGCGCTATCACCTACCTCACTAATTTTTAAAGTGCTCGTGCAGCACAAATCTCAATCTGACGTTTGAATGTCTCGCCACAGGCACTCAACTGCGTTTAATGGACATTGAGCGATCTTAAAAAGTGCGTACATTTATTGAGTTCGCAGCTACGGTGTAATTAATCGAGCTTTTGTGAAAAATACCAAACAGTTTTAAAATTAGTTCGTCTTAGCTACATTAATTTGGGCCAACCAAAATATTATGGTAAGTGAAAACACAAAATAGAGGTGTGATTGTGCTAATTATGTATTTTTGTGTGTGAAAATTGTTTCCAAATATCGTATAGTTACTGCGAAATGCGAGTTCTATCCAAATCATATGTTTATGCATGGCTTAAAACACGCAAACGTCACGATCTCGGGACGAAATTTTCAAGGAATTTTCGAAGTGCCATCCTAGAATTAGTCGACGTCGCCTGTAGGGCAGAAACTTTCTAATTTTAAAATACCTCATAGTGATTATGAACGATGATCGACGGATATAACCTACAAATATTTATAAAACAACAAATTCTAAAGTCCATCCGCCAATCAAGTTGAAATCAATTTCAGATGCTGCCCTCCCAAAATCTGTGCATATGTAATCCGTATACGGCTGATAGCGATTGTCGATCATAGGTTCCGATAGATAGCCGTCAAGAAGTGCGGGTGGGTAAAAATACGCCAGTCGTCAGCAAGATTACGGGGAGTGTGATTATTGGAAAACGCTAACGAAAACCAGCATTTTGGTGTGTCGCATATAATTCTATATAGCCGTCTAAATCTATATCGGGAAAGAATGACGCCTCCAACGAAAAAGGCGAGGAAAGCAGACATCGGTGAAAACTCATTGACGTCAATGCGCGTAAAGGCGATTTTATCAGACGAGCTGCTTCGCCATGTGAAGAAAGAGAGCGCACTTTGCGGCATCGTTGCATGCCCAAAAATTATTTCACAGACGATAGGCGAGCTTTCAAGGTGCGCCCCACTGACAACGCTCGGCCACTTGAAACGTGTCAAACACAAACACATAATTCTCTTCACACGTCAGGATTTAATTAGCTGGACAGCCATTGGTAGCGAGTCTCCAGCTCGTCTTCAATTAACAAATGGCCAAGTCGATGAATTAGTACGAAAATTGGTTGCCGAAGAGACTGAACTGTCGCAATTGAGCAATATCGATTTAACACGTCTGGCCAGAGCGTGTCTGTTGGCGGCTCAGGTGTCGGCGGAAATAGTCGACGCCATAACCTTGAATGTGCATGTTGTTGATGTGCCATCGTCTAAGCCGATTTTAACGTGGCAATATGAGGACGCCATGAAGTCATGGCCGGTCAAGTTTCATCCCAACAAGTATCTAGAGAGTCTTTACTCTAATTCGATGTTTAACGAGACACAGACATTGTTTCACCTAGAAATGAATTCCATTTGTCGGTATTTGGAAAGTTTAGCGCCAAACGACGAATCGACGGGAATCGCTGTGGATCCCCGTTCTGGGAGCATAGTGGCTGTAGCTTTTGATCACACCCATCTGCATCCGTTAATGCATTGCCCCATGGTGTTGGTAGACAATGTGGCACGCTCGCAGAAAGGTGGTGCCTGGCGGGATCTAGATTTCGAGTTTCGTTCCACAGAAATGTCGATAGATTTCGGTGGGCTTGACATGCAAGTTCAAGACAAGATCCAGCAATGTTTTCCACGGGCTAAATTTGGCGCTGAACTTGTTATGAATGCCAAAATGGCGCCACTAGACGAGCCTGGTGATGGGGACAATTTGGCCAAATATGGACCGTATTTGTGCACCGGCTATGACGTGTATTTGAACAAAGAGCCGTGCATCATGTGCGCCATGGCGCTTGTTCATAGTCGCGCGAAGCGCGTATTTTTCAGCGCCCCTACCAAGTTGGGTGGAGTTGCCAGTGCGGCCAAAATTCACACTGTTAATGGTTTGAACCATCATTATGAGGTTTATCAAATTACACCAGCGTGAAGAGCGTTTTAGATTGCCTCCACTTTAATGTTATTATGTATGTAAGCATACAGAAAACATAATTTCTCATCACAAAAAGGTGTGAAACTATTAAAAATTGCCTGCAGACAATTCACCTTTTTACTTGAATGACTTTAATTTTAAATGTAAAATGTAAATTGCTAACATTTTTTTTTTTTGGAATAATAAACAATTCAATTATGTTCATTCAAATTCATAATTGCTTTTCAACATAAAAATCCCTTTGTTGTCGTAAATTAAGTCACACTTTGTTTTCTTAGATTAAATACACAATTAATAGTGTTAGAAGTCATTCATTCAGAACAAATGGAATTCGTTTCAAGGTCATATAAATTAGGTCACTGACAAAACAAACTTCAAGATCTACAGAATATCACCCACTATATTGATTAAACCTAATGCGAACATCTTCGAGTGATTATTCCAAGGATATTCGTTTCAATGTCAAACTAGTTCGTTATCATTATACAGATCGCCTAAACATAATTGCATGGCAATAAAAACAACTGGGGAATTCCCTTTCAATTTTGAACCAGTTTTAGCATTGAATGTACAGTCGTCACTTAAAGTATTGAAACTTGTTTTTACATTATTAATAATAAATGGTATAGAATAAATCTGGCATAAAATTTGTAAATAATTTGAATAAATTAACAATTTCATTAAAGGATAATTATTGGAATTATAATTCATGTTGACCTAGTATCATAACAGCTGAACATACTGAAAACAATGTTTAGCCGTTACAGTGAATAATGGTCAAAAATGAATTAATTTATTCATCTGGTGGAAGTAGTTGGCAGTTCAGTCGCCCTGTAAGTCCCTTGAGGTCTTTTAATTCAATATACAAATTAAAACAGTTTCACTGTGTTTTCTTCAATCGTTAATTTTTATGTAAAATTCATAAATGGGTGTGATTATGATGTCTACAATGGCTATATCGGTTGTTATACAGTTGACTGCAAAACATCGAGCTGTTAGTTTATGTGCAAACAAGGCGATATAAAGTTTTTGCTCCACTTAATTGTCCGAAAATTGTTTCGTCTTAATTAAAGAACCAGTTTCTTTTGGCTTTGTATTAAATTGTTTTAACTTTTGTCATTTTCATTCAACTTAATTTTTCCTTTTTTTTTTTTGGTTAAGTATTTTTTAATTTTGCATATAGTTTACACATTCGAATATGGGTGTAACTCTCGTTTCGCGTCAATTCAGTTGGTAGCGAAGCAGAAATATTCAATTTATTAATGATGTTATCGTACATTTCCATTATTAAGATACAGAGGCATTCTATTGATTCGTCTTTGAAGAAATTCAAATCAATTAACATTCGGTACAATAAAACTGATGTTTAATAATAACTAATATGTTAAATGCATGACTTTAGGATTATCACTTCATGTGGTTTGATCATTTTATGTTTATCATTTTCCAAGGAATGTACTTTTATTTATTTTGTATTGAATAACCGTGTCAGTTTTGCAATGCGTAAATTTTCCTACCTTCGGTGTGTAATAATAATTTCGCACGCCACTGTTAATTGGACATGCCCTTATATAAAAAATAGTTTTTGTTTATTGAATTTTGAAATTAAATTAACATCAATTTCACTACTAAATTTTATTCAAATGGAAATTTTCCATTATTTTTCACAAGTTTTAATTTCCTAGAAGCTAGAAAGTTGTTTACAATTAGGAAAATGCATTTTTACGAGTTTAATTCTACGACTTCAAATGATCTTTTTTTTTTTCTGAAAACGCTACAACATCCGTCAAGAAGCAGAAAGCTATAAAACCACAAAGTATTCCAAAAGGCAAGGTGATAATTTCATAGGCTTTGAAATGATTATTCAAATAAACAACAGATACACTTGATTGGCTAAGACCTTACGTCTGTATTCTATTTACCGTTGGTTGAATTTCCTTTCGTGACTGACATTAAGAGTGGAATGCGCGTGTCATATCATATCTCAAAAGACGAAACGTTATATCCCCGCAAAATGATATAAACTCATAAAAAATGTCTCAAGCAGATAAGGTAGATTCTGCGCCAAAATATTCTAAATTAGCACCGACAATTCGGAACCACTTCACTGGAAATAAATTCAATCAAATCAAAAAAAAAAGAAATTACTGCCGGAAGACGACCCCACCACCTCGACGTATCAAAATAAATATTTTGTTTATAATTAAATGCCCTGCGGCGACCAGAAACGCTAATCAGTAAAAAGTTGATACAAGCGGATTGGATGGTCGAATTCGGACTTAGTTTTTCCGCGGCTCACCTTCAACTTGACGAATATCACATTTTCAAAACTGTTAAATTGTCCAATTTGCATATGCCTTCTAATTGTTGGGACTGATGCCGTGAGTCGTCTGATCTGTTATTTGTTAATAAATTCGAATTCGATGTTATGTCTTTGTCGGTCACTATTTAGAGTCCACAGATGCGTGGAAGTGTGTTGCAAACGTGAGGTTTTTTTCAAAAATGTATTTTGTTCGATATTTTAAATGCAGACAAAATGAAAGTTACTAAAATTGGTTTAATACAGGGTGTTTCGATGTAATTACAATTTTCGCCTTTTGAAAAAAAGAAATAAATAAAAGTTTAAGTATAATAAAACTTAATAGTTTATTGTAAGGATTTTGCTATAATTGTTTATTTATTTCTTTTCATTTCCGTAAACACCCTGTACTAGATTCAGTAAAAGTTGATTTAACATAATTTTCGGCATTATTTGGTAAATTAACGTCCATTTAGAGTCATGCTAAAGTCATGTACACCTCATAATTGTACAAAAATTCATAACTGAAATAAAATGCTTAATAAGCAAAAATGCCAAATTTAACTCGAGGCTCATATTCATTAAAAAGAATTGCCATCGGGCAGAAAGTGTTCAATTGAGACATATATGTACGTATGTGTTTAATTCCCTTTAACGGAATGACATCACACGCCTAATAATATGTGTTTTTACAATTTAAATTTTGCGCGAGCATAAACGCTCTGCATGTATTGTGCGACCGCTTCAACATGTAGGCGGTTTTGGCTAAAGTATGCTAGTGGCGATATATAGCATCCACACATGTCAGTTTGTTTGCGGATCGCAATGCATTTCATTAATTGTTCAATTTCGCGTAGTCCGCTTGATTTCACCCAATTAACCTCACTTCGCGTTTATTGATGAGGAATTATTTGCGAGAATTTTTTGTGCGCATATGTAACCGGAACAGTGTCTGTGTGGCACTCACACGTCTCAACTCCTAACCACATATCGACTAATGAGTTGCTGTATTGCCACTCGCCGCAACATACATTCGCGAAAAGCGCGACTCACGTGATTGTGTAGAATTCTGAGATCTACCATACCAAAGTCCTTGAAACACACGACTAAAAGAACTACGTCAGTTGAAACATTGATAATGTGTTTTTTTTTGTTGTCCGCGATGTATGGATGTGTGAAGATTGATGTCCACGCCAGTTTATTGTTTTTGCCTATATGAGGTTATTCACGCATAGATTTTGCGCCCACGTTTGCCAATTGCAGATTAACCGCCAGCCTTTGATTACAAACAAATCGCCTAATTCCGCGCACACTGAAACAAAACATTTGCTCCTTATTTTGTATTAATTAATGAATATAATAAAAAACATGTCGATCGACTCACGAACCACCCGGTCATAAATAAGATCGTATTTTCAACTGTCGCGTTCTGAACAAATTGACTATGACAAGACAATTGAGTATAAAGTAGAAATTATTATTTCATTAATTAACAGGATGGCGCACACTCGCGCCTCGAGCCTCACATATTGTATCAAAAAAGCGCGGCGTGGCCTATAACTGCGTGCGTGTTGCTTTATCAATTTTATTTATATGTGAAAACAATTCTCACATGTATACGTTTTATACAAAAGTGATGTAACACGCAGCGAGAGAGTGGTTTCAACTTTAATAAATACAAATGACTTCAACCAACATTATTTTATACATATGCGTATAAACATAAAACATAAAAATGGAGGAAAAGAGTATAACGTATCTCCGCTTCACACACATGAGATAATTTTTTAACATTTTCGCCGCGAACGTCAGGCCAACAGCGCTAGCAAAATACTCGAGATCGTGGCGTTGATTGTTGAAGACGTGGAACAAGATTCAAGCTCGCAGCATTTTTTTGTGGTTGTTTTAAAATCTTAGTTGAATTCTCTTAGAGTAGTGGACCGCGCGTCGTGGTTTTTCACCCCCACCTTCTTGCATTGTTTCATTGTTTGTTTTTCATTTTGTGAGTGCAATTCTGTTTTTATTTAAAAACACAAAAATTCTGTTCAGTTGAAAAAAAATGAAAAAGAAAACTAACAATTAATACTTGTATTAATTTTGCAGGAATATTTCGGAACTGGTCGAGTTTTTAAGTGAACCATTGAGTGTACACTCAGAAAAAAAAGTGTTTAAAAACCAAAAAAAAACAAAAACAAATCAAAGAGCCAAAGAAAAGCCACGAGAGAGAAAAGACATTAAAATTGTGTGATTTTGGCACAGTTTTAGTCACATAAGAAAGTGAATATCATTTATCGACGGGGAGTAAGTAATGCGGTGCTCGAAAATTATCATTGGTTGTCATCTTTACATCCTGGAGATTTGAAATAAAATTTTCCTGCCACAAAAAGCAGCTTATGGAGTCGAATTATCAGCAACAATTTGATTACTCAATACAGAAGTTCCACATGATGTTGTTGAAAAACAAAACGACGTTATTGCGGAGTCATCGGCAGCGTGAGACAACTGGGATTAAAAAACTGTACAATTCATTTTTCGTCTTGTTTTAACTTATCATATGTCGGTCGATGTGCATTGATACTGTTTGCTTCCCAAAACGTGTTAATCATTCAAAACTAAACATTTATATACCCAAAAAAAAATTACATGACAATTTCATTGAGATATTAAATGCAAAGTGTAACAGTGTACAAAAACAACAAAGTTTTAAATAATAATTTAATTAAAAAAAAAAAAAATACAACAAATCAAAAGATTAAGAAAATATTTAATTAAATACGTATATAAGTAGTGAATGTACAGATTGTTGTGCAGATATTCAAGTACAAATGATGATAGTATTAAATAAAAGTGTTTGTGATAATATTGTGTCATGCACTAGTTGGAAAGTAAATTGATTACAAGGGTCTTTTTTTATATTATATCAAATTGGACAGAGTTGTTTTCTGTTTTGTTTCTGTTTTTATTTTTTTTTTACACACAAATTTGTTAGTTTACGCCGTAAATTATCGTTAAGAACAATCTAGTTCGTAAAAAACGTACAGCTTCAGCTACTTTTAAATCGCTACATCTATTCATCTAATCGGGCTGAATGGCTGTTTCGCTAGCAGAATCTTACTACACGGACCTCACAAATCTGTCGGATCCATTGCGTTTTCTACAATCTATGGATCAGAGCTACCCTGCAATGGAATATAGTTCAAATATGGAAATGGTAAACGAATCTTCAAACAAATCATTAAACAAAAACCAAACAAAACAAACAAATCTTAAGATTTACTCAAGTGGCCATAATTTATTTGTAATTTGTATTCTTTTGCCTTTTTCAATAAAGCATAATACCAATCAACCAAATAGTGAATATCACGGATTTGATCACGTTATTGGCTTTGTCGACTCACCACCAAACTCTAAGGAAGCTTGGCCAAATCAGTACGAAAAACGTAAATATGCAAAGATCAGCTGTTGGCTTGATTAGTTTTTTTTCCACCAAACAAGAATACAAACAAACATACGTATTCGGTACGAAAAGTGCAAGATTTCATATCAAATTGTTTCATTCCAATCAATACAGAAGTTCAAGGATCATCGATGGCCGAAGTTAGCAACATACCGGAGGCGAAGAAACGACGCATGGATTGGGATTTGTTAGAGAAAAATTTCTGCCAAGAGAGCAACAATCAAAGTTCAATGAAAATTAACAACGATAGTCGTGAGCAGCGCAACAGTAAGTCGTTTCTTTATTTCTATGTCTTTGTTTTTAATTTCAAGTCATAAAATAATTAAGCCAGTTAGTTTTAACAATAAGAAACTAATTCACTTGGGTAGATGACAGTCATCTGTGCAGATATAATTTAGATAAATCTTATTCTTATTCTTTGATTTGACAATACAGCTCAAACTCATGCAAAAATTTATTTTTGATTTAAAATTGCATCCCTTACTTGACTTGTTTGCAAGGACAAATTCAATTTTTTTTTTTTGAACGAATCGCTTCAATAAAACATATTTACACTAAAGTAGATT
>JANSTS010008131.1:52421-62725 GCA_026546915.1 Sylvicola fuscatus | reverse complement strand
CATTTTCAAAGTCCTTTATGCATGTTTAGTTCTGATATTGGAAACGCCTACATTTATTTAGATACCAAAATTACCGGAAAACTAAAGTACTTTAAGACTGCTGCATTGCAGGCGTTTTGTTTTTTGTATCTCCAATATCTGACGTATGAAAAAGCGCCTGCATTATGCTATATTTTAAGTTTGTACTTTGTATTGACTTGTGATTTTTTGCAGGTTTCTACAAGCCTGGTACAATGGTTTGAAATCGTTGTGCAAACTGTTAAAATTAAAAAATATGTTGTGTTTAGTGTTGCTTTTTATTTCATATAAATTTAATATTTATTTAACAAAAATACGAGAAGAATATATGTAATCTTGCAATCCGACTTTTTGACAAAAAATTCATAAAAAGCCGAAAAACGTTTTGCGACACTCTAGTCTCAAAAAAGGTGTCAAAAAAAATGTCTGTTCGTCCGTCCGTCCGTTTGTTCGTTTGGAACACGTGTTCCTCGTAAACGGGTAGACCGTTTTCTTAATGTTAACTAATGTTAAACAACATTATTTTTCACATATTTAGACATACATATGTCACATTTTCCAAATATCAGCTGTTCATATTTTATAACTTAAAAAGTATTAGTTTTTTTGTCAATTTATTGACGAAAAATTAGGTTTTATTTTACCTATTTCGTAAACCGCTACGACGATTTTATTTTTTTATAATTATGTTAAACAACGCGTCTTTTGACATATGTCGCATTTTCAAAATCTCAGCCGTTCAAATTTTATATTCTAAAAAGTATTTTTTCTCTGTCCACCTAGAAATTTGATATATGTATGTATATGAAATCTTGCGCGGCTCTCCCTGCCGTGTTTTTTCTGGTTTCTGCCAGCCTGGTAGAACTTTGTAGCAAATCCTGGACAATCTAGTGCTTGTTCTAGGAATGAGATTGGAAGTCTTCTTAATGGCTTTTGCATCCGACTTTTTTGACAAAAAAAACCCAAGGATTCAGATACTCATCTTCTGGTCCCAAAAAAGTTATCAAGAAAATATATCTGTTCGTCCGTTCGTCCGTTCGTCCGTTCGTGACGTATCCGTCGATTGGTCCATTCGTTTGGAACACGCATATCTCGTAAACGGATAGATTAATCGTATACAAATTGAAGTGAGTAATTCAAAAGTCAAATTTTCAAGGTCAACTCCTTTTATTTTTCATTATCTCCAAGATTTTTGGCAATTATTTCTTATACTTAATTATGGGCCTTAAAGACAGCGTAAACATTGCTGAATATGTGAAGCATTCCTTTAAGTTCAGAATCACAATTTCTGTATTTTTTGTTACATTTTTTAACATTCTTTTCTTTAAGAATCTTGACAATTGGATATTAAATTTATGTAAATACGCTTTTACATATTGTTTTCATTAATATCTTGTTTTAAAGCGATGTCGTTAGTTTGATTGGGTTCTTGTAGTGACAGTAGTAGGTTCTTCTCTTGGGACAATATATCCTTCGGTGTTGATATTTTAATTATCTTATACACAAAAAGTACGTAAATAAGGATACCGAGCGGCATTGAAAATAGGTCGAATAATACAATCGATGAAGCGTCGAATAATGCAATTAATTCAAAGATAAAACTTAAACCCATCAATAAATACAACAGGCAAAGCTTGATGGTCCTGTAAAAACAAAAAGGAAAAGTAATTAGTCTTAAACATTTTTTGACAAAAACTTATGCAACTAACATTTGCTTAAAAACACAGAAACGTTTTATTTTAGCTGCTGTATCTTGGGACAACCGAACATTTTCTGGCAATTTCCGCAGCGACTTTTGAATGCTGACAATGCCGACATACCAACATGGCATCATCATCAAACAGGCGGCCAATATAAATATAATAAACGGTACGACCTGCTTGAAAGTTGCATCAGCACTTTCATTGGCGTATTTTAAAAAGTATGGAAGCTTCCCGAATTTTATTGGCCGCTCCAAGTATGCGACAACCACAATGGAAGTACTGAATGTGGCTGCAAAGTATATAGTGAATGGGAGGTACTTTTTAATTGCCTCCAATGGTGTGAGATGTGGTTGAGTAGACTTGGTAATCCATTCAGAGAACAAGTATATACAAATGGTTAGGGTTGTGTCCAAAAATATCATAAACAGCCAAAAGTAGGTTGACAAGAAGAAAAATTGGGCAAAGTAAGCAATCGATGGATGAAGCTGGCCCCCTAAATATTGGACAAGCTCAATGATGATTATCGTCTGGAAGGAGCCAGCTAAGCTTATTGTCAAACACGCCAAACACTTTCCTCCGTTAGTGCGTCGTTCTGAGTGTGAGAGGTAGATGAATGCGACCGCCAACAGGAACGGCACTGGGATGAACAAACCTTTAATTTAAAGTAATTGCAAAGCATTAATGGTGTTCCCAACAAAAATATCTGATTGAGCACTTACTAAGTGAATAAAATGGAAATATGGCCACAGTTAGTGATCCGTCGCAAACGAATGCCAGTGTTTGGCCTGACTCACTCTCAGTTTCCAAACAGTAGTCATCAAAGATTTCGAACACATTATGTGTAACGAACAGTAGCGATCCATTCTGAATGACGAACATTTTCTCATCGTCGTCGTAGCTGCCATAAGCAACAGATTTTCTGTTGCACGGATCTGCGTGGATGACATTTAAATCTAAGGGTGTGTCCATGTCGTCGATGCAATCCACATACAACACGGCATTTATCTGATACACTTTTAGTCGACTGGTGGAATTCGAGATTTTGCACAGTTTACCATATTGACTGTCCAGGACAAAGTGTTGCCCAAACGGACAACACTTTCTTATCAAAGAGTCGGCTGTCTGCACTGGTTGGATCTGAATTCGAGAATATCCTTCACATGGAATATTCGTTTGATGCTCGCTTAGAGGTAATGCTGATGGAGCCGAGGATTTGCCATCACTCAGCGGTGGGATTGCCGTCGTTGTATCATTGTCAGCGCATTGAGGACAATTGGACACTTCCAAATGTTGAAGGCTTGCACAATGACACATAACTGAGACCATCAGGGCGCTTAGTAAGTGCTTCATGCTGAATTGCTGCCACCAATTCGAAGAACAAATTCAAGAGACAATTTCATGCGGTTTGATTCAGTTACTTGAGCAAGTTTTTAGAATAATTGTAGAACTTTTAAATCAATACTTTGTAATTCACAAAATTCTTCGATAATCCCAATACTGATAAGAATCAAGGCGAAAACTAATCACCCGCACTCAATCTATCACTTAACATATACTTTTATGTAATTTGTAATGCAAAATACATATTTTTAAGCAATTGTCATAATTATCCAGTGAGATCCTAATAGGAAGAAGTTTTTTTTCAGCAAACTGCGCGCGACTTGCCGAAATGAAATTCACACCACAACTAAAGTGCTTCAAACATTAAGTTGCCTTTCACATTTTTAAACAAGCTTTATCTTTGGCTTAGTAAGGAATTGATAATTGATAACCGATAAGTTTACCTAAGTATAAGTAAAATTCGATATATTTGATGATAGAAATGTATCAAATAACATACATATATGTCTAAACTGAATACAGAAATTTTATTTATTGGTGTTGACAATAAAAGTTCATTGGAGTATTTTAAAATTGATTTGATTTTTTTTCAATAAACCGACATAAAAACAGAAATCCCTGCTGAAGGTGCCGGCAGTTTTTTTTTTGTTTATGTTGTTCGGCCCTTTCCCATTAATCACTAAAAAGCTAACTTATGACCTTGAATCAAGATCACATTTTGGCAACTGACTGAATCGCATCGAAAAATGTGTCAATACGACATTTGCGTATTATTTATGCGTAAAGCATCTTAAAGACGTATTAAGATGAATGAAAAAAACAGCAAAGAATTAACGCAGTGGTGGAGGTCAATTTTTACTGAACATTTCACAGGCGCATCTTAAACAAAACATCTGTTACTGGTCTGATCAAATTCTTAATATTTGTATATGAATATTGATTTTATTATTTTAAGAAACCTATTATTGAATTTTGAGAAGGTGTGCTGAATAGATGAGTTAGACAAGAGATTCACACCCAATATTTAATTCTTTCGTAATTTGTATGTTAACAAACTTCACTTTTAGACAAAAAGTGCGAGCTTTTCATGTTGTGGAACAATAGGCAAATTTCATTTGACAATTTTGTGATTCACTCAAAAATAAATATAGTTTCCAAGTTCTTAAGAAATCAATTACACACCTGACTTCCGAAAATTTCTTTGACTGCAGTCTACACTTTATTTTAGGTACGAAGATACGCTTCCTAAAGTTTCCTTTTCAGGAGTTATTATCATGTAATGTATGTAATTACAAATTAATATAAAATATTATCGATTGCAACTAACAGTAAAACCTACACCGTAAAAAGTAAATATCATTATGTGAGTTTGTTATTCGCGAAAATAATTAAATTGATTACTAATCAGAGTAAAATCTGAAGTATTGTACCATACAAAAGCCACAAAATGAGTTTAAAAAAAAAGTAATTTCAAATTTATTATTCAATGCAAATTTACGGATTACACAGAATTCAGAGGATGCCCAGTGACTTCTCCACGACAGCATGTGGCTGGCGAATGACTTCGCTGAACTCTTCAGTGCCAAGGAAGTCTCCAAACTCCATGAACTGGTCTCGTCCCGTGAGAGCGTTTTCCATCGCGTTGCTGCGTATTAATAAAATAATTAACCAATTTATTATGAAATATAACTTGATGTATTACCTTGATGTCAAGAACGGAAGACGGCCCACTTTCCTAGCAGCTTGACGTTCCATTGCCAGTTTTAAGGGCGCATGAATTCCTTCACGGCTACGCAGCATCCGCATGTCAATTGCGTCGGCATTTGCTTGGTGCTAAATATGCAACAGTTAATATTAAAATAGAAAAATATTATTTAAGAAAATTACTTGTGCTTCTGACTGCTTCAGTGGATGAACAAAATCAAGTTGCGACGCACAGTTTTGAGCGTTTGGTCCAGCCGCGACATTGCTTAACTTGAACTCTGACGGTGTTGAGAATGTTGATCTTAATGATGAGTCCTGATGGCGGCAGCGAAATACAAAATTAAATATATTTTAAAGTGTAAATGTATTTAAAAACATAAAAGAAGCAAGATTTTAGAGGTTAGGTCAAACACCGATCTATTGCAATGTTCTTTAAATCAATTTTACAATCGACTATTGAATATTATTTACAAATTATTTCACATAAACAATATTTACCATTTTTTAAATTATATATGAATTACTTTTATTTAACTTAAAAGTGCAAATCACAAATTGAGTAGAGATCCAATGCAAAATGTAAATTGTATAATGACAAGCACAATTTTGTTATTGTTACAATTTAAAGATGATCTGTCAAAAAACAGAATCGCCAACAATTTTTGGGTTATGAAGCAGACAAAAGATGGCGCTTCAGACGGTTTTAATCTGGTTTTAATAAAATTTATAAATATTTTATTTAAATCGTGTTTTCTAAATTAAATTATTCTTATATAGTTACATATTGTGAAATTAAAAATAAATTATTTTCAATAAACATTAACTTATACCCTCGTATATATCATCGGACAATTCTTTGACAGTTATATATTGATTATATATATATATATGTATTGTAAATGTCAAAATAAATAATAATTATTCTTATGAATAAGAAGGTTATGTTTGTGAATTTATAATAATATAAAATCAGTTTTTGCTACTTCAAATTGTTATTTTCTCAACCTTAATCATGTCTCTAGTTTTGGAGACAACTATTGGTGATTTAACAATTGATTTGTTCACCAATGAGCGTCCACGAGCATGCCAAAATTTCTTGAAGCTCTGCAAAATGAAGTACTATAACTTTAACCTATTCCACACCATTGACCGGGACTTCATTGCCCAGACCGGCGATCCAACCGGTGTCGGCGATGGTGGCTTATCTATCTGGGGCGTTGTCGAGGGCCCACATAAACGATACTTTGAGGCGGAATCTCATCCAAAGATTCGTCACTCCGTGCCGGGCCTCCTCTCGATGGTAAGCGTCGGCGCGAATATGATTGGTTCACAATTTTTTATAACGCTTGGCGCTGACTTGGTATCCCTTGACAGCCAACACTGTGTCATCGGAGAAATTGTGGATGGTCGGGATGTGCTGATCAAATTAAATGAGGCCATTTGTGACAAAAAGCATCGGCCCTACCAAGACGTCAGAATAACTCATACCGTGGTGCTGGACGATCCATTTGATGATCCCAGATACATGCATGTGCCGTCTCGATCGCCATCACCAACAGCTGAACGTTTAATGAATGGACGAATAGCTGCTGATGAGGACATTGATGACACTGAAGGCAAAACTGCTGTTGAAATTCAGGAAATGCTGCAAGAACGTGAGGCCAAAGCTAGAGCCACAATTCTGGAAATAGTTGGTGACTTGCCAGACGCTGATATTGCGCCGCCGGAAAATGTACTCTTTGTGTGCAAACTTAATCCGGTGACAACTGATGACGACCTTGAAATTATATTTAGTCGTTTCGGTAAGGTGAAGACATGTGAGGTGATTCGCGACCGAGTGTCGAACGAGTCTTTGCAATACGCTTTCGTCGAATTCGAAGAGACCAAATCGTGTGAACAGGCATTCTTCAAAATGGACAACGTTCTCATTGACGATAGGCGCATCCATGTGGACTTTTCGCAGTCCGTGGCTAAAATAAAGTGGCGTGGTAAGGGACGAGGCGTCTGGAATGAAGATGGCAGCAAAGCGAACGCGAAAATTTCATTTGATGGCCTTAAGGAGGCAAATCATCAGAAGCGGGACGGCTGGCAGCGAAATGACAACAGCAGAAGAAGCGGCCATGAATTTCCAGATCACAGAGATAGACACGGTGGGAATGGAAATGCAAGAGGCGGTATTAGACAAAATGATCGCCGTGATAGCAACTATGAGTCACATAACGAACGTTCCGCAAACAATCGCAGAGATAAGGACAATTTGTCTGAATATGATAGAAGACCTGGTGGTAGAGAGAGAGATCAAGGTCGTACACATAATCGCGATGATAGAAGAGGGTATCGGGAGGAAAGGAAAGGCTATCGTGATGAAAAACCTTGTAATCGCGATGAAAATAAAAAAGAATTTCGCGATGGTCGAAAAGATTATGGCCATAGAGATAATAAAAGAGATAGAAGCCGAAGTCCAACACGTAATTCGCACCAAATGTCTAATAGAGGTAGGGCACGTGAAGAAAGTCCTCGTCTTAATCGCAGTAAAGACAGATTTGTGGATAAGAATTTAGATAAAAGTTCTGAAAAGGAATCGCGTAAAGCCAGAAATAACGATGGGGAGAAGCGCAAAAAGCACCGACAAAGGCAGCCGTCCTCTGAAGATGAACGCACCAAGCTCAAGGTCAAAAAGTCCAAACACAAAAAGAATAAAAAGCGCTCTAAGCGACAGAAGTCGTCGTCAAGCGAAAGCGAATCAAGTGAAAGCTCTTAACAATATGCACTACTTTTATTGTAAATTAATTTTAAAAAATATATGAATAAATTTGTTTTTGATTAATTATTTAATTAATGTTTATGTATTCGAACAATACGGACGTTTATAAATGGAAAAAGTTTTGAACATTTCAGCAAAATATTTTTACAGATGATTCGATGTTCTTCCTCACACATTCCCAATTATTATGAAGTTAAATCTTTCCAAAAGCTTAAATTAATTAAATATAGTGACTAATTTTTATGTATTACATAAACATTTTCGATTTAATAAAAAATCTGATTTACCGTTAACTAATTAATAAATACTTAAGACTACGATGAATCAATGCACGAAAACATCACTGAACTGCAGATCGGAATAGCATTTACTTAATACTGCGGCTAATGGTTAAGTGGCTGCATCTCCTTGCCTTCTTGTGGAATACTAAGTGATCCTGAGTCTTTATACCAACTGCTGATGATCCGTTTTGGAGATTTTAGCAGCGTAAAAACGATGAATATCATAACTCCTTGCAGTGATATCAGCGCATCAAAAAGTGCGTAAGAGTTGTTTCCATAAAAGGAGATTATTTCAAATATCCAGTTGAGTGCCATAACAATGAACAGGAAAACTACCCTTTTCGTCCTGTACAAATGCAATAAAAAAATTTAAAAATTTGGTTTGCAACAACCATCAATAACAACAACTCACATTTCAGAAAAATCATCGAAATCATCGCGATTAATGAACGTTTTCTTCATTTCCGGCTCCAAAACCGTCCCCTTAATATTTTCTGATATAATATGTCCTCGAACCTTGATGTCTATCACGGCTTTGAACCCAAAATACCACGATATCAAAATGAAGAAGCATGCAAACATAATAAATGAGACGGGATTCACAAAGAATCTCTGTGAATCAGCGACTAAAGCATTTGAGTTTTTCAGGAAGAACGGTGGCGTTCCTGTTAAATTTTGCGATATGGTCAGGAGGACCAGTAGAATTGGAATGCCGGTCGCCAACACAATGTATCCAATGAAGTGCAGCAGTTTCTGTGTTTCCGTGAGTTTGGTGAGTCGTGGAAAGAATATCCTGAATAAACAAGATCGGTTTACGGTCTGGTATGAAAGAAGGTGTTTAATTAGTGTGACTTACCAAAGATGCAGTGAGGTGTCAATGAACATTGCCAGTAACCAGAAAAAGTACGACAAAAAGAAGAACTGCGCCAAGTATCCAACCGTTTTTGGCATCTCATGCCCAGATTTGCCACCTAGTTGAGTCACGCTCATAAGGAGAAATCCACAGGCCAAAGAAAACGACAGGCAAGCCAAACATTTGCCACGTAAGTCTCGCAGCTCTTTTATTCGTAAGTAAAAGAAGGTGACGGCCAGCAGAAATGGAACCGAGATTAACATGCCTGCAGCAAATTTTTTTTAAATGCAAATTTTAATTATTTGGCAAGCAAATTGTTATGTAAATAAGATTCTTACATATGGAGAAAATGAACCATGACCATCCTCCTCCAGCAATCACAATCGTCTGATGACAAACATAAGCCAGCGTCTTTCCTTCTCGGACGTCGACTTCCACACAGTAATCCGTAAAAACCTCAGACCACGCGTATCCGCTGTCGATGACCAAAAGGGATCCATTCTGTATAATGTAAAGACGTTCTTCCGTGAAATTGCCATACACCACATGCTTGTCACTGCACGGGTCTCTGTGGATCACTTTCAGGGAAAGATTTGTCTCGAGATCCTCGATGCATTTATCGTAGAACACTGCATTTATCTTGCTTATATCCAAATTATATTTGGATTCCTGGCATGTGATGGTTTTAGTTTGTTCGTCTGTGACAAAGTTTTGCCCGATTGGACAACACTTTAATAGCGCCGAGTATCCTGTCTGCTCTGGTTGATGAGGGGAAAGAGCGCGATTCGCACAAGAGGCAGGAACATTCATCTCGGCTGTCAATGTCGAAGGAGCGATCGGCGCCAATGTCGTTGTTGATCCTGAACTTATCACGGCAGTTTCATTTTGTATCGCAGCCTCAGTGATATTGTTAGAGATTGCTGTGACTTCATTGAACAATTTGGTTGGTGCTGTAAGAGGTGCAACTGTCGTCAGGTTGGAAGTCAGTGGAATAACGACTGTCAGTGACTCGTTGGAGGATTTTGGTTCATTTGGTTGAGAAAATGCGACAATTACGAGTGCAGCCCACACGCAAAGTGCAAGACAGTTTTTCGTTCTCATCGTTTAGCTACAATTGCTTATCGCGGCAAATGAAGGTGAGGTTTGATGTCTGGAATGTAAGAAAACAGATAACTGTAAATCAGCTAAACTGGTTGATATCACAAATTTTATTCTACTGATAACTATAGAAAAATTTCGCTGTATGCAAACATTTTGAGTAAATAGGAGTGCCATCATGTGTAAATACTAGAAAATTGATCAATTTTCTTCGTATATAATAATTATGCTAGTAATGCCGCAATAAACAATGATTATACAAAAATTAAGAAAACGATTTTTATCAAAAATACTTGTCAGATAATTAGTGCAAAATGCTTAAACTCGTAATTTGAAATTAACTATCAGTTTACAAATCATTTTGCAAACAGAAGGAGGGTTTGAACTTGGAAATATGTCTTGGAATATAAAAATTAAAGGCTTTTTAAAATGTTGTTTTGTATATTAATCTTTTTAAAGATAAATCACGCGAGAGGGTCAGCGCAAAAAACTCTTACTGACTGATTTTTCTTATCCAGCCCGATAATTATGAGGAAAAATGG
>JANSTS010008131.1:19191-44280 GCA_026546915.1 Sylvicola fuscatus | reverse complement strand
CGAAAGTATTATGACTTCAATTAGTAAATGTAATTGTAAACCTATAATAAAAGTTATTAACAATGATACAATCATAAAAACAACAATTTCTTTGTTTGTAATCAAGAAAAGCTTTCTGATTTTCACTGAAATCCCATTTTAATAATTTTCATGGGTATAAAAAACACTTTTCATATATTATTATAATTTTTTTTCTACAAGATGTAACAAAGATGTTTTAAAGTTGATATGAAAGACTGAATTAGCAATTGCAGCAATTGAACGAAAATGTATTTGGTTGATCTTCAACCTCTTTATCTGTACTTACGAAAGGTACTTGACCGGTAATCTCAAAATATATAGAGTACTGAATATTATATTTCACCTTATTGTTGTTGTCATATTATAAACATGAAAATTTCACCACATTAACAAAGACGATTTTATCAGTTGTCAACCTTCAAATTCCTTCTAAATCATGAATGTAATCTTTTCGTCATTTGATTGTTAAGTGTGTAATTTGGTAAATGACCTTGAAACTCGTGTTATCAGTGTACTGAGATAACAAAATGTTCAGAACTGAACAAAATATTTTGGTAATGCATTAACAGCTGGACAGTTATCAAATTAATCTATTGATTTATTATAGCGCCTAATTATTTTTATTTTTAGACTGAATGTTTTTTGCTCTTTATTTCAGATAAATATCGCAAAAACTTCGTTTCCCTCAGTTCGAAGACACGATACTTTGCACGTAAGTACATTTTTCTCTGAAGCTTTATACTCACAAATATTTTCCAACATAAACAATACAAAAAAGTCTATAAATAAAATGCTGTATAAATATAAGAAAGTTTAATTTTCGATTATCGCGATTTCAATTTGTGAAACAACATTTTCGGTTACAGGGAAGGTATTATTTATCGTAATTATATCTTCAAACCTGATATATCTGTATAGTCCAAAAAAGTTGCAAGCTTACACAAAATGAAACAGTTTCAGACAGTTTCTCATCAAGTAAAGAAACCATATATGCTAAAAGCTGAAAATTGGCGGTTTCTGATAGACCACACCCTGGTCACTTGACACACATGTTTCAAATTTGTTTTTAATATCAAAGCATACGAATTACATTTATGCTTTAGAGCACTAAGTCAGTGTGTTAACTTAATTTTTGAACCAAGAGAAAATGTTTACCACATATTAATTGAATAGTTTTGAATTTCACTCGTTTTAAACTAAATGTGGGTTTCTTATTATAGATTGGAGTGTTCCAAATTATTGTGAATGCCTGCAGTTAAGACGTTTAATCAATAATCGTCTTAAATTGATTATGTGAAGAAGCATTTCAAAGAAGAGGCGATAGGAAAAACAATCTAAATCAATTAAGGGCATGCGACTGTAAATATGAGCAGCAATGAAATAAATAATTAAACAAAGGAATTCCTCTTCCTTACATATATCTGCTAAAAGACAGCAGACAAGGCAGCTTTTACATTTTGAAAGTGTTCCGCAAAATGCGTGATGCGACATGAGCGCGGACGTTGGCGTCCAATGGATAACATACGGATGCGGCGGCTCCCCTACCAAGCCCGAGGCCACCAGTAGAGATGGATCTGAGAGTTCAGCATCTCGTAATTCGTCAATACACACAGTGTCTGTCCAGTTGGACACTGAAAAGGGTGGTGAGTCCGCAACCTGTACCATTCCGTCGTCTCTTCCTCCCCTGCCTGACCTGATTCCAATTCGCAAAGCCAAAGATCTGTGTCGCTCGTCACCGGCCATATACAACAACAGTTTTCCAAACAACAATAACAACCACATCACCAACAACAACAACGACAGTGAATCCAGCTGCAGCATTGACGCAGACGATGCGTCCAATCGTTCATCAACATTTGCCACACAATCACCGCGGTCGTCGCCCGTTCAGCACGGTGGTTGGCTTTCCAGCGATGCTGAGACATACCATCAAACGGGCGCAAGCCACGCACACAGCCAGGCCAAGTATACGGAAAATGTTGACGCCGACGCTGATCACAACGATGGTGGCGGTGGTGTAGACGAAGATGCCCTGGTGCTGTTCCTGCAGCAACGTGTGAAGCAAGAAAAGGCGAGCAGCGAGGAATCCAAACAGGAAACGCATCCGAGTCAGAGCAACAACGATTGCACGACGTGCGCAGATGCGGAAAATTTCTCCAATACTCCGGAGGACGAAAATGATGAGATTAACCCGCAATCGTCAGTGTCGATGGTGCATCGGCCAATTAATGCGCCAGACGAAGACACAAGAGCGGAATCCGCTAAACAGACTGAATTGTGTCAAATCGATGATTCTGGCGATGATTTCAACGACGACGATGATGACGACTTTGGTGCCTATGACGTAGACGACAATCACCCATGTAAAAGCTACCAGTACGATCATCATTTAGACCATGCTGTGGACTATAATAATGCCTTTGAAAATTCTATGAATAAAAGTAATGACACTAAGGGTCAACAAGTGTATAAGGAGTCGAACATTGACTTTGAGAATCAGCTAACAGCCCATAAACTGCAAGTGCCAACAATTAAGATCAAACGGGAACCAGTTGATTCGAAAAGTTTCAGGAAAACTTCGTTTGCTCGAAAGTCCAAAGTAAAAGAAGAGCCTCACAAAGATTCGTTGGTCTTAGAAGCGCCTAATCGTAGGCCTGTTCGAAGAAAATCTTTGGCAGCCTGCAGTTCAACACTAGACCAATTCGCTACAATACCATCGTCTTTAATTTCGTTCGCGAAAGGACCTTCGAAAAAATTAAAGCCTAAACAAAATCGTCCATACAGTCAGGCGAAAAAGCGCTCAAATAAGAAGAAGCAGGCTTCCAATTATTTTGACAAACATTCTACAGACACCTCGGCATCGGGCTCAGATAATCGAACACCTCGTGTTAATCCAATTTTTTTATTTGTCAAGCAAGACGACACGCGAATTGTCGAGGTTCGCTGCGAGGATTATGACAAACGCAATCGAATTAGACTGACGAAAACAGCCACCGGATGGAAAGCGATTCCACGAATTGAATCCAGTTCGCAGGAATCATCCAGTACGGCTTCCGAGCATCGTAACACGATTAACAGCAACGCGCCTATGGTGGTGCTGCCAATTGAAAGTCCAAAAATTAGATTAAAAGTGAACGTTAAGAAAGAGTCTGCAAAAAATCTAGTCAAATGTGAAAATACAAAGTATATTAAAAAGGAGCTTGAGGATAACGAAAGTGACAACGTCCCACTGAGTGAGCACAGTGCATACCAAGAACTGCACAGAGAGAAGTCGAAAAAGCTTAAGAAGAAGAAGAAAAAGCACCACCACCATCATCACGACGACAAGCCAAGGGATTCGGAGCGCCACAGTAAACATAAAAAGAACCGCAACCGTTCAAAGTCCTCATCATTTTCACCAAACACCTGCCATCTCACCGTCAGTGATGCACCAAAGCCATTAGAGTCCTTACATTCGCCAATGTCACTACATATGCACCGAGAAGGAGATGGCTGTAGAGTAGCGCTTGCGCCTCAGAACCGACAAATGCACACGCCATCGTCGTCGTCAGTGTTCACAGACCTAATGCATTCGGTAAGTTCAGCCAACACCGCCGAAGAGTGCCACGATGATTGCAACAGTGACAAGAGTGACAACCACGAACAAAGGCGCCCACAATTCAATTTGAACTTTAATCAAAATTTGATGGAAAATCAGAGTCAAACGTTCATGGCAAATGCCACCAACAGAGCTAATGGCAGCGCAAACCCCAAGGTATCCGTCACCAAAATAGAGCCGCCAGAGGAGGATGACAATACAGTGAAACGCACTTCGGCCAACAGACATGCACGGAATGAGCAAGGCGGCTACGAGGATGACAATAATATGCTGGAGATGCAGGATGAGGATGTAGCCGACGACGAGGACGAAGGGCCAGAGGATGACGTGGAAGAGGTCGATGATGAGGAGGAAGAATTCAGCGAGATGGGTGCAGAGCGAGAACACAGTCAGCCAACAATGGACGAGCTGAACGCGGGAGAAGAACAAGAAATATCGAGCCACGCCGCCAGTTCCCATGACGATGTCAGTGAAGTTGGAGAAATGCATGCGATGATGGCAATGACGGCGGCAACCAGGGAGCAGCTAGTTCAATCTCCAGCCGCAATGGGGGATGAGAATGAGACTAGTGCATCTAGTGCAGTTGAGAAATTGAATGTGAGAAGCGCGGTTGGAAATTCCGTGAACGGTGGTTTTCCCAGTGAAAAAGAAAATTTTCCAAGTAAACCAAAAAGCCACAACAACAAAAACAATAACTGCACCAGCAGAAATATTGGCATTCATAACGGTGATAGTAACAGTGCAATAGTGTGTGATGAAGTGCAGCAGCTTGTAAAAGATTGGTCAGCACAGAATTGTGATAAGTATGACGCTGCATCAAATGCAGTTGTAATTAACTTGGATGGAGTTGGTTCAGTGCTTAAAGAAAATAAGTTGCAAGAACACCAGACATTTACTGATTCGATTTTCAGTCATCATGGTGGCAATAATATTCTTGCGCACAGTGAAGTGAATTCAACATATCATCACCACCATCATTCAGCAAATGACTTAGACGAGGTTACCGAAATCCATGAACTGGAGGACGATGACGATGAAGTAAGTCATTTGAAGGAATATAATGAGCTAATTGACTCGATTCCGCATATTATTGAAGCAAGTTCTGACGGTTTGTTGGATCACTGTGGCAACACAATGTCGGGCGCCGAGCTCTTAGATTCGCTGGTCAAGCAGGGGTGTGAGGATAATCACATCTCAAATGTCGATGATGATGAGGAGGATGCAAAAAATAACACTACCATATGTTTGTCTGACGATTACAATGACGATGATGACATGTTGCTGGAAAGCCAACCAGTCGCTGACATCATTTCTCGGTTGAACGATTCTCTAGACAATTCCCCGAAATGTTTGTCGTTCAATGAAAATGGCGAAATCGTAGGAATGAATGAAGATCTCTTTGAAACAAACAACAATGATTTAAATACTGAATTAGCTAACAATTTAGGTCCCTTTAATCGTTCAGCATTAGAGGAGTTGTCAATCACAATTAAAGACTTGGGAAAAGATAATGATAATCTTAAATCATCATCAATCAGCGAAACCACCGACACCGTAAAACAGACAACTGCTGGCAATGCCTCACGGGAACAACCCACCGAATCGACAACAATGGTTTCGCCCGATTCCTGTGAAGATGATCTGCCAAAGGATTTGACGTGTAAGAAATTGTCTGAGCGTTCGCCACGTCCGATTTCGCGCAGCTCAGACGCTATTCAGTCACCACAGCCGAGTGGCCTGCCGGCAGTGGCACCATCGCCAGATCTTCTTAACATTAACAAGTCCAAAAATAATATGTTCCTTGACATGTCGTCTCCATCACCCAAACTAAGTGACAGCGAGATGAAAAATTCTGCGGACATGTCATCCGATAAACAGCGTGGACAAAAACAGCAACAAAAGGAACCACTTGATTTGGGAAAATACAGAAAATCGGCAAGTCCTACAGTTAGCTGTTCAGAAGAGGCTAAACGTTCAAAGTCATCATCCAGCCGCACAGAAGACGAGCCTGTCAACAAGCGCATCAAAACCGAGGAAAATTCCAGAGCGAACGCATCAAATTCCAACAGCAACGAAACAAGTCGTCTACTTGATATGCTTACTTCTGGTAAGGACCCTGATCCACTTACCCAGTTGCGACTGCTAATTCGCAATCCCGAATGGAAGGTGCCTGATCCAATATTAGTTCCCAAGGATCGTTTAAACGCTGTACTTGCATCTCCTGCTAGAGAGATTCCATTGTTGCTCACGACAAGACCTGAACTACGTTTGCCTGAAGCGTTTGCATTCCCTTCTATACTACAAGATCCAGATATTTTAGTTATATCATTGGGCCAATTGGAAACAATTTTGCAAAAGCAAGAGGAACTGATGAAATCAAAGAAAACGGATAAGAAGGCGACAGAAAAACGTGCGGAATCACCAAAAACTACATCAATCCCAAAGAAACCAGCCAACACATCGGCAGTGGGTTCAAGTTCCTTGATGGCCAACAGTTTGGCAAGTGACATTGACGCGGCCACAATGGCGGCGTTCAATCAAATGTTATGGCTACCCTATCTGGGGCAAATGGGTCAACTTGCACCGGAATTGTTTAAAGCTATGGCCAATCCAACGTTACCTGAGATGTTGCCGTTTATTGCACAAAATCGCTTTGCTGGCCTGCCAGCACAAAACGGAATGGGCTTTAGTAATCCCCTGGAATTTGCGATGTGGCAGGAGGCGTTGGCACAAGCTAATAATGCAAACATGCAGAGAATGATGAAGATAAACGCTGAACGCGAGGCACAACAAAAGAAATCAACCCAAATTGAGGTTAAACCGAATTTAGCACAACTTCGCAACAGCGATAGGAATTTGCAAAATCAAATATACCAGCAGCAGCAACAGCAAGCAAAACTGATGCAAAACGCTTTGCAAATGCAGCAACAGCAGCAGCAACAACAGCAGCAGCAGCAGCAACAGCAGCAGCAGCAACAGCAACAACAGCAGCACCATCAACATCACCAACATCAACAACATAATCAGCAACAGCTTCAACAACAAACGTCTCCATTTTTCCCACCTGCACCCATAGCAAATAATAATCAGAATCAAAGCCAATCAAATAGTCGATACTTCAACAACTTGCAGCGCCAACAAAGTCAAATGAATCAAATGCAATTCAATCAGAACTTTGGACGCCAGAGCCAAGCCCAGCATAACAGCACTGCGACTGCAAATGAGCACAATCGCACCCAAATGCGAATATCCAACCACCTACCCTATTCCATGCAGCAGCAACAGCAGCATGCAGCTGCAACGGCGGCACTCAACAAAACCCAGCAAATGCATTTAAACTCCATGTATTCACCGAATCCATTCTTCCCACCACATCAAGCGGCGTCTTCCTCCTCCGCTGCAGCCACTGAAAACGACTATCACGCCATACGAAAGATGCGCAAGGAATTAAGTGGCCACCACCATCAGAGTCAGCCGCATGCCAATCAACAAATGGGCCATGGTGAACAGAAGCCACGTGTCACATGCAAATCCCTTATGAATCTTTTGCAACCAGGACTACCGCACTCTGACGCGAATTCGGCGAAAATGTCCAATCAAAGCAGCAAAATGTCCAATTTGATGGCGATGCCAGGATTTGATTTGGGCGCAGCCGCACAACTTTCGCAGCCCAACAGTCAGCCGGCTGGCCAGTCGGGACAGCCCAAACTAAAGGTGAAGCCGGGTCTTCATCTGCTGGATCCGTTGGCGATGCAAAGGCGTCTGCTCAATGCCGAGGAGCTTCCTGAAGTTGTGAGCACCACTAATGGCATGGAAGATCCTACAGATCCGAATGCCTCTCTGTGGCATCCGTTATTTGGCAAGTAAGTAGACAACGTTTTTAATTATCTAACGAACAAATTAATAATTGCACGAGATTGATAAATTGGTTTTATTGCCATCCAAAATTAGTCGTTAAAATGTTCCCATACCACTCCAAGTTTATTTATGTAAAAAAAGTAATGTGACAAAGGAATTTTAAGCAGTTCCAGTGACATAATAAACGAAAGAGTGAGTGGCACACAGATGTTCAGTCCCGATTCGATTTGATGTTTCTGCTTTAAATTTCCATAACATCTAAATATAGAAGTACATACGTAATCTTCTTTTCACATATGCAAGATGTCGTCTGTTGTCTTATAAGCGTGACGCCGCGTCGCATCGCGTCATGCCAACGTAAAATTAAAAAATTAGACAGCATTTTGGCAAATGAAGCGCGTAGTTTTAGTAACTATTTATAGAAAAATGTGCACGTTAACTTTGTTCTCTCAAATCAAGATCTAACTGCAAAATGTACAAATATTTAAGTAGGGCACTTGATCACTATTCGCTGTTTTCTCTTACCAATGTATTTCTAAGAAAGTATTGTATAAAGATACTCTTTTCTTGTGCACTTTGTGTAACTATTTACAATTATTGCAACATCTTAAAATCAGTTATTTATTTAAAACATATTTTTAATTTCAAAACAAAATTGTTTCAACAATTCTCACCTCAAATAGTACCCAGAAGCCAAACTACAATAGCCCGTGGCAATGGACAACAGTAACAGCTACGGGCGAATGACATCAAGGGGCTCGTGACGAGCCCAATCCAAACAACCTAGCTAACAACAGCGCCAACCTCGCCAACGCAGCCAACAACCATCTCAACAATGGGCACCAGCATAGTTCAAGTGGAGTGCCCAACAACTATTTCATGTTTAAAGCACCGCACGGCACGTCTGCCATATCTTCAGCGTCGTCGACATCAGCCACATTGTCAACGGCGGCTGCATCGGCCTCGTCATCATCATCGTCGTCGTCGTCTTCTTCAGCAGCAGCGCCGACAAATCCAATGCTTCCAGGCTCATCGTCATCCTCGGCGCCGGTAGCCAACCTCCGAAATCCCTTTGAGTACACTCACAGCAGCTCGGGTAATTTTTTCTAAAACACAAAAATAGTTAATGTAAGATTTTTTGGTATACAAATTGTGTGTGTGGGCTCGATATCGTGACCGCACGCTAATTACTAAAAATCTTAAGATGGACGCGTGCTATAAGTTTTTTTTCGTGTAGGTCATTTGTATACATAAATTGAATGTGTACGAGTTTATTGATTTGGTGGTTAGTTTCGGTGAAATGTTCGTAGCGCTAATGTTGTTGTTTCGGTTGGGTTTTGAATTGTTTTGGCGTGTTTTTTAATTTTAAGTAAATCTTGTAGATAGTAGAATATTGAGTTAATTAATGAGTACAGTTTCGAGCAAAAGTCAACTTTACATGAATTTGAGGTGAACAGATCTAATTAACCAATGCAAATTCTGAGAAATAATTTTAGACCGACGTAGTACGTCATCATAGTATATTGTAATGAAAGTGCCAACACACTTTGTAAATTCAACAGAATACTTCCCACCCCATTCCAAACCATCCCTTGAATTCCAGTGTATCCCAAAGACATGAACACATGCCAGGGAAATACATTCGCGTACATACATGTACATGTACAGCCCAAACAAACATTAAAAACAACAGTTTGAACAAAAAACAAAAAAATTAAACTAAATGGTAAGAAACCCAGGGAAAAACTAGCAGAATACTCGCACTTCACAGTAGATATTGATTTTTCCGACAAATGTTCACAACACATGCACACAAAGTAAGCGCCATACAGGACAATGTTCATGCACACATCAGCGTTTCACCCAATAAAGTACACAAAAAGAAAGTGTGTACACGCAAACCAACACTAACCTATGTACGCATGTATGCACGAGGAAAACCCATTTCCGAAGAAAATCGTGTAGAAAAAGAAGAAGAAACGCTGTAGTAGTAGTGCAGGAAAACGGCGGGAAGGCTGTTTAGTGCGCGCGCATGTCACCACCAAATTGAATTTTGGACGCACATCCTGAACATTTATAATTGTCCTTAATATTTGGATGCATGAAATGCGTAGCCTTGGTGTTATGAATATGAAGAACAGCATCCCTGTAGTACACTTGATTAGTACACATACAGGACGTGGCTGTGGGGGTGGAAGCACGCACGCACATTGACGTATGGGCTTCAATATCAGAAATCGCACGAGGAAAAGTGCGGCGGAATCGAGTTCCGGGAATTTCGCACAACACATCGGCATGATTCACTACTACATGCTGTGATGTTATGCCCTTAATCCTATTATTACTCTCGTATCCAAGTGGAGCCCACACGGATGACTCACACACCCCTGACAACGTCATTATTGCTAAATACACCAGTTCAAAATAGTAAATCACAATCAATTGAATTCAGCGCAATAGCAACAATGTATGCACTGTTGCATCCACAAAATGCAATAAACCAGAGCCGGGAGTCTAGAGTGGTGCTCCACTGCCTATAAAAGATTGAGCTGTTTCTATCATTTGATTTTCTGCAACTTCAAGGCGAAATTGAGCCACGCCATGCCATGCGACCATCTTTGGTACTCACACGATGATTGACAAATGATGATTACCACAAATGCTCTGCCACATATAAGAGTGATTCATTTAATTGCCGTCATTAGCTTTGGCAAGTTATTGATTTCTTATAATAATATGTACAAGCACTTCCAAGGGGTGCAGAGCAACTGATTCCATCTTGCGTCATTTAGGAGCTTATATCTATCATTTCCCATTTTCCACTTGATTTCGATCTGAAATGGGGGTGTTAAATAAATATTATCTTATCTGAATTGAAAAAAGAACTTTTTTTCCATTAATGTTAAGCTCACCTCACTTTCGACAATGTTTCACTATAATGCAACGAATGCAGAATAGTTTCAAGAAAAGTGCTTAATGAAATTAAACAGAACATTTTTCCTGAAAAATCTTTACTATCTGTGTGGGGGTAGTTTTTATTACACTTGCCATTAGTTAGGACTGCAAAAAATCGTAATTATTGTAAATGTATGAAGTTAATTAGATTAGCTCAAAATAACCCAATTTTAATTAAATATGTTCTCAGTATGAACGGATGTGCGTTCAATCAATTTGTTGTTTATAGTAGATACCTTGGGATTCCAGGGAATTCCTACTTCCCAATGAATTTCACCACAACAGCTATTCGACAGATAACTCATAGAACAGATAAGATAATATGTATTTATCATTTTCAGCCTTGGCAAATATTTTCGAATCTTTCTTTTTGACTGTAATTACAACATCAAATCTTTGTGCATGCGATTATCTTTTATTTTATACTTGTGGCAATAATGATTTTTTGTTAAAAAAAAGGTGAATTCATAATATTAAATGGAGTATTATATTAAATTAAACTAAAAGACCATATAAATGTATACCACATTTACCTAATAATGTTAAATTAAAACCAAACATGAATGTAATAAAATGTAGCTTATATTTGTCTCCTTAACTCACAAAACCATCGATTGCAATAAAAATTGGACTTCATAATACTTTTAAAAGTAAATTAGCCAATCGAAATGTTCCGCAAACCGAACTGCATGCAACTAATTTATTTGTGCATCCCCCGCAAGTCCAAATTAACAAAGCCAACTTAGTGGCCAGAATTGTAATTTGTTCTAGAAATATTCAATTAGTCCGGAACTATTTTCGTTCCTCTGTCCCCACAAAAATTGTAAATAATTAAAAAAAAAACTTTCTGTGTGTTGCGGTATGTATTGCGCAACGCTGCAATATTTTTACCCTTTTTTAGATTTATATGTAAATGTAGTTAAAATAATTTCGCAAAAAATGACCAATAATTGCGGAACTCAATCTCGATATGATTTATCAAATGTCATTTCATTATGCGGGGGGAAAACATAACATCCACACCACCACATACATTTATTGATTGAAATCTAATAGAATTTTTAGATTCTTTGCACATTTTTGCTGTATACATCTTGCCATGAATTTATGTATATTATGTGGTGTGTCTAAATATATGAATTATGTACATATATTCGAGAACGCGTGTAAATATTAACAATGTAAACAACATTTCATGGCTGCAGTAGTACGCAAATCGCAAAAATGACGCAAAAAAGTCTTTGAACAAACAAATTATTGATAAAAGAGAGATTGTGCCGAGAAAAGTGGGCTGTTGTTCCGCACGCGTGTTTATATGTACATATGAAAAAAATTGAATTGTTGTCATCTGTTAAAATTTGGGATCCTTAAATGTAGTAAATAATGTTATGTATACATTTCTTGGATCAAATTAATTTTTTAAGCATTAACGTTAAATAAACGACAAACGACTTGCAAATCGTTTGCAATATCCTCCTCAAATGGAATGACATGCAGATTTTAATTTAGCGCAACTGAATCTCAATTACATATATCCACACTCTCCATGTACACATTACATGTCTCATAATAATCGGCATCTGTAAATACAAACCTTCAACTACGAATTTTATCGGTTAATCCCCATAAATGTAATATTCATATGATATATATTTATAAAATAAACTCATCTCCTTGTCGACAATATAGAAATGAAATGTTTAGTAAAAATTATGTGTTTGCAGAATATGTGAATGTATAATTAAACTCTATGTGAAAATCATTTATTGACTTAGCACATATTTAACTATATTATGACAACAATACTGAAGAATATTGTAAAATATAAATAATTAGTCATTGGATGTGAATAGAATAAATTAAAACAATTAGCCAATAAGAAGTAACTTAATGTAATTTAGTGAAATGAAACTGAATGTAATTTTCATAACATAATTAATAACTCAGAATCTAAGTGAATTCATACACATACACAGATCACAGAAAAAAACTCCAAAAAGTGACGTCGAAAATTTACAGAGTTAATTAGATAATTACCCAGCATGAGCTAAAGATAGTGAAACCACTGGAAATTAAACTTAAATTGCGGCGTTACAGAATATCATCACAATCGTCAAAAAAGAGAGAACTAGATTAGACAATTGGGCAGAAAAAATAAAGAACTCACAGAATGCAAGTAAAGACGTCTGAAAATGGAGAACGTTTGAATAAATGCCCTTCAGATACAATTAATGCACTTTACTTGCAAACAAATTAATGCCCGGCTATATATTGAGTATAAGTTTTCTATGTGCGCCACAAAATTCTCATTCAAATAAATATATGATTTGGGGTTTCTTAACTGCAGTTATTGCATAAACTGCAAACTAAAAATTCAGTTCATAAAAGTAATTTACAAAATTAAATCAGTACAGAGGTCTAACCACTCGCCAGATAATTACAAATCGCTAACCACTGGGCAGCAAAAATCATAAACATGTGAAAAGTATGTGACCGACTCCATCAATTTACCTAATCCGGTATTTGCAATATAATTTTAGTTCATCTAAGATTCTAGAAAAAATATCAAACTTTTTTTTTTAAATCTTTTTAACGCTTTGTTGTGCTAACAATTAAAGTGAATATTTTATTTCAACGAACTGTGATGTTAAACATATTATTAATTATAGACGAAGGAGAAACAATGGAATTTGACATAATTTCGAGGCGACTATTCTGCTATCTAACTTGAAAAGAATGCGGACACAAAAATGAAATGAGTTTTTATTAATTTGCATTACACTTAAATTTGTCACATTGTTATGTTAATCAACAAACACTAAACAACTTAAAATTAATCAAAAGCAAAACAAAATCGTACACAGACACAAAATATTAATTGAATTTCAATTCAAGATGTTCAGCCACGAAATGAAATAACACACATAGATCTACATATAATTAACTACAGAACATAACTTTCAATGTTATTTAAATATTTAATAATAATAACGTAACACTTAAGAAAACAGAAGGAGCCGTGCAGTAACAAATTGATGCAAATTAAACATAAGAAGATGAGAATATAAAATAAAATAATGAGTCTATAGTTACTATCTCCCAGTATATATGTTAATATGTTAAATTATGTATGGGAAACATAATAAATAAATCAATAATATTAATAATAAAACCACGAACTTTTTAATGATTCAATATTTTATGAGGTATTTTTATAAAATTGAATGCTTTTTTTATAGGTTAGATGATTTTTTAGTATTTTCTACGTTTTTTAATGAGTTTAGAATGTATTTGGCATGAACTTTGCAGTGGAACAGATGGCTATAATTGGATTATTAACCAAATTTAAATTTGAAGAAAGGACGTCTTACAATGCAACAAATTTTTAAATGAACATCAACAATGTCTTCCTGCATTTAACATTTTCAGCGATAAGCTCAATATTTCAGGGTCATCCTATTTTTAATATTAAAATGTTAAATATTTTTGACCACTAATCAAATCAACCGATTCAAGATTTACCGTGCCGCAGGAGAGATTGAACGTCACGTAGGTCCTGATTCCTGAAATGTATCCAATGAGAGGTGGGCAGATTAAAAATGGATCCCATAATTGCCAGTGCGATTGAACGTTCTTTCGCTTTGAATTTATAATAACAAGTGGCACATTGCCAATGCCGATATTTATATTTAGGTATAGGGTTAATCAAAATTGCCATGCAATGTTAAATGCTTTATTCAAATCAACTCAAACTACTTTGCTCTCTAATTTAGCAATTCTATTTTTGGTTTCAATGAAAAATTGGCCTCAAAAATCGCGGACTAGAAAATGTTACTTTTATTTTTCGGCGCTGATATATTTTCTGTCATTTCTGTTATGGAAAATATTGATTCATTTTTTTTGGAAAATGGGATTTGTCATTGTCTAGATTGAAGCTTCACAAATTAGCTAAATTAAATCGTGCGACATTTATATATAAACGACAATAAAATGGGACGTCGCGTCACATGATTTCGCGAGACGCGCGATACACGGCCAGAAGAGAAGCGGGACTTAATGCGAAATGAAAATAAATGCAAAGAAACGCAACAACAAAAAGTGCGAGCTTGCCCTAGATTTCTGCTCATTCATGAAGGCTGCAGTCATAAATTATGCCACTAAGCAAAACTAAATTAAAGAAAACGCGATTAATTTTAATACCGATAAGTAGAGAGTCCGCGGATCCACACCAAACGCTAAAGTCGTACTCAAAGTACGCATTTTTGCTGTCAATTTTGATTTATTTCTGACAATAATAATTGCACATAGTTGACACGGACTTTGTGACGATTTTAACGGCGCGCGCTTGCATATGTCGAATGCAGTTTGAGTATTCTTATCGGGCGTCATATTGTGTCTCTTCGGGCTTTTGTTGTGGGCGCTACAACTGCTGTACTTACATGGGTAGCATAAATTTAAGTCGTGAGTCGAGACTCGTGACAAATACCAGTATACATGTTTTTCATTCATTTTATGTTGCCATGAAAAATAATCGTAAATCATAAGTTATCAAAAAACAAAAAATACTATTTATCTTTTGCTAAAGTTTTCTTGCTTTTCAAAGACATATGCGCATTAGCAAACACCTATAATGAGTTTAGTTGTTAGTTTTCACTGCAGTCCTATTTATGAATCCAAAAGGGGAAAGCCTACATCCGCTTGGGTTATGTATGCTACAAACAACTTAAATAAAAATTAAATAATAATTGTACAGACGTATGGGGGAAAATATGTCTTTGTGATTGCAAAATTAGTTTAATATTATTGTTTTTTCACTCAAAAGGGAATTAATATACCCATCCAAGATTTGGTAATCACAATTTATCACATAGTGTAAGTATATCCATGAAATCCATACTTGGGAATCTTATTTCTTTTTTTTAACAAATACATCGTATGCACGTAGACAAACTGTCCAGCAACACAAGCGCCCGGGTTTGTACATATTTTCTTGAATTTGTTATTTTAATTTGTTAAATCTTCTTATATAGTGAAAATGGAAATCAAATGACTCTTTACAGAAATTCAGAAACCGTGAACAGTATTCTGAAAAAATGTATTTACTACTGTGTTTTCAGTAAAAGTTATAAGTGTATGTTTGTGCCAGATTGATTTTCAGTAATTAGAAAAAACATTCGTATTAAATTAGCTTCTATTTCAATTTCACGATTCAACAAAATATTAATTTTTTTATATTGATACTTGTTTGAATTTTACATGTTATTTGAGAAATCATTTATATGTATTTAAAGAACTGTTGTTCGACAGACTGTTTACAGACCTTTTATTCAGCTACGATTTTTTAAATTACTCTAAGCGATTATTGTGCTTATAACAATTGGTTTGTGGTTTTAATTTACCTCAATTAAAAGACTGAACTAATTTCAAGCAATTAGGCTTTTACGATAAGTCAATCGTATCTAAGTATCATGCGACTCTCCCTGCCGCATTTATTGTTGGTAACAGTCAACAGTCGTGATTTTCAACTACCAGAAATGATATAAAAAAATTGTATAATAAAGTTAAGTTCAATTATTACATTTTTCATCCCCTTCCCTCGAGTGTTGTCATTTTTAGAAATCATTCAAATTATTATCATATTTAATATGTAATACATATTAATAAAATTTATATCTAATGAACAAAAATAATATATAATTGAGCCAATTAACAATAATGCTTATCGCCATGTTTCGTTTGTAATAAATTCTTGATTATAGAAAATAATCGCACACACTTAATTCAGGCACGCACACACTTTCCCAGAACGTCTCTCTCCAATTCGGTATGGCGTTTTAATATATTTTAATTGAGTCGAAAACAAAAATTGAATTGAAGTCAACCGCATGTATAAGTAAAGGTCAAATTAAAGTCAATTGATTTTCAATGCTTCTGCCACAATTGGCAGCGAATTATTCCAGCCGAAATAAACTACATGAATGTACATAGAGAATTCATATATGAAAGCAACCCGTGGCACGACAGCTACATCAGCATTTAACGCATTTCGCGCAAAAGTACTCGCAAGTCGTAATGACGAACTACATATAAGTACGCATAGTTGTCTTACGCACCCATATTGTCAAAAATTTCAATAAATGCCTTGAGTATTTTTAGTCTTTGGGGCTTGGGGCTTGGGGCTTGGGCCAACACGAGCATTGAACTTTGGTAGTTTGGCACTGAAAGCTTTGCTGCAAGATGAGCTTGTCTTCTTCTAAAACCAATTACTTTATAATTTGTACATATTTCACAATATTACTTAAACTCACCCAAATCAGAATTAAATTTTTATAATAAATGTCTAATGTACAAACCTGAAGACCACCCTGGTGAAGAGGCGCGGAAGCCGGAACTCCTTAGATGTATGCATGAAGGCCGCATTCTCATAACCGAACATTGACTGATTGACATTATACATACGCATAGAAACTAGAATTAGCTTGAAAATGTTTCATCTCCAACGTGAAACTTGTATTTAATATGAAAGTGTGAATTATTACGTGCATACATAAATAAAACAATTTGTTATATACGCATATATAATAAACTTAATTTAAGTCAACAGAGTGGGAGTGAGAAAGCATTGACGTGGCCCAAAAAAGACAGCGTCCTGCTCAAATATTAATTGCATTATTTGTTTGAGAGGTTAAAGGACGTACCCCTATTGTAATTGAGTAATACAAGTTATCATTTATGCTTTCTCTGTTCCTGTACTGTTTCTAACTTATTCAATTTAACGAAAAATTGACAACTCTACATTTAAAAAATCAAATAAAGTCCTTGAACAATATATAAAGTAAATATGTGCTCACCATACATATTTACTTGCTACGACATTCATTTATCAATCAGTTGGAAGTTTGAACACATTTTTATTGATGTTCTTTCAGTAAGGAAAAGACCCGGAAATTTGTACGTGCTTGCCTTAATTCCGGTAGGTGTGTCCTTTTAAAGGGCGTGGTCGTTATTAGTTTTCTGAGGGCGGAGTTATTAAAAAAATAAAACTTATTTATTAGAAATAATTAATGAAGTTATATTCTCAAAAAAAAAATTTAGGACGATTGATATTTTCAGATAAATAAAAGAAAATTCAATTTAGAAAACTGTATCCAATTTTTTCTACAAAACAGAATCTAGTTCACAGGAAATAAACGAAAAAATATTTTGTATTATTGTTTATTTTTTATTAATTAATTGAAAGAGCGATATTAATGCAAAATTTATTAAATGTTGTGTTATACTATTTGAAAATTGCGCCAATATGCGCCATCTATCTGTCGTATATTTAGCTCGTACTCTTAGCTCGTACCCAACTATGTGCAATCGTCTAGAAATTCAATATTATTATCATACTTCAATTTTAATATCATTAGCGTTTTATTTCGCTGTTTATTAATTAATTTATTTTAATGTGTTTCCATTTTAATGTATTATATTTAAATTTTTATGGGAATATGCTATCTGATTTTCGAAACTCGAAAATGTGCCGGTTATAAAAATGAGTGACATTTAAAATTCGAACTTCAAATTGGCAACGTCGGTCATCTCATGTTGTAATTGTGAATTGTGATTTGTGAAAATGAAATTGAGCAGGCCGCGATCAATAAATAAGATTAAGTGATAGTGGTAAAATTATACAGTAAATCATTTTAATCAAGTGCGTGAAACACATGGTGCTTGAAATATATGAAAATAAACGATTTATATGCAATCCATTTGCCTATGTTTATAATGGAATAACCGAGTTGTCCCACACCACACTGTCAAACGCTTCACATATTTTATTTGTATGCAATTTCGAAAACACATCTCGGAAGGGGTCCCGCAATAGCATTGCCCTATAGCTCCTTGGTGTCCATGGAGCGTTCATAGTTCTTTCCATCTCCGTTTCGGTTAAATATTTACTTGTAAACAGCGAGCTGTGCCATTCAACTTACTCACGTGGTTGCAGGTGACAACCGTTCGTCCAAGAAGCTACGCCACTTCAACCACTGTGGAGTGTGGACGGTGGTCGGTGGCGATTATACCGCCATATCTCAATACTAAGAAGTAGGTATGTGTGGACAGATTCGAAATATCAGAGCGTTTGCGCACACCAATTCAATTTGCCTATTTGTGTTTTGTAAAATAACAAATTTATTATTTCCAGACAAAATTTTAATCAACAAAAAGTGATTTGTTTGACCGAAAGACCCTAAAGGCGAAAGCAAAGATCGTCAGAAAAATAAAAAAGGCAAACGACTATTAAATATTGCAACCCACTCGCCGTCATCCAATTTAAAGTATGGAAATGGAGGAACGAATTGAGGAGTCCTTTGAAAAACTTAATGGCGCTGAGCCGGCTGAATCAATTGTTGCTGTTGAGGTGGCGGGCCCACTCAAAGTTACACCTGCTGATGAAGAAAAAGCTGGCGATGAAATAACAGTCGAAGAAAACATTACTATTGAAGCGGAACCTTCAGATGAGGTGATTGAGATGACTGCATCAGAATCTACCGATAATAATGAGGAATCCAAGGATATGGCTCATGAGAATGTACAAGATTTAGCGGATGATTTACCCACCAACACGTTAGACGAAACTCCTAAAATTGTCGATGCCAAAGAAAATGTCACAGGTGACAAAATCGATGACGATGTCATAATTGAAGCAGACAAAAGTGCGGCCATTGATTGTTCTTCTCCGACAAAATCATGTGAAATTACAATAATATCCGGCACTACAGAGGGAGAAGACGACGATGAGGATGACGAAGATGAAGAAATAGAAGATGATGAGGATGAAGATGAAGAAGATATTATTTCTGAAGAACTTGAAGATGATGATGAGGAAGAAGAGGAGTTGAGAGACGACGAGATGGAAAGCGAGACTCTTGAAATAAACGACGAGCAAGAGGAGGACTATGACCAGGACGAAGAAGAGGAAAACGATGGAGAGGGTCCAGTCAGTATTGACGATGATAGCGAACGTAGTAACTCCGAAAGTGAAAGTGAGTCTCAAAATCTTGATGCCAGTGATGGAGAAGCAGCAGAACAGCAGGACGAAGACATGCCCAATGGTAATGAGAACAAAAGCAAGAATGCTACGCATCAACAGTTTGTCAACCGTTTTCGAAAAAGAAGCGTTAAATGGTGAGTCAATTTTTTTTTTTTAATTCTAAATTATTATCATTTGATCTTGGTTTTATCAACATCCACCTGCGTTAGAATTATGATTATGGCTAAACCATAAAGTTCCATTTGGAAATGTGTGCGAACAATTCTAATCTGAACACCCAATTTGATCCGCATGTTACGCAGTTACCATAAATTCTTGTTTGCGCCGAAATGGTAAACTCCTTGACCTGACGAGCGCATGAACCTCGACCACTCACAACTTCACATTGGTCCACAAAAATGATTGCGCAGGTGTACTCGTACTGATCAATTGTTCCTGGCCGAGGCGACAGCGACCAATGCGTTGCACGTTAAATGTACGCAAATTTATTATTGGCTGATGTGTTACTATACCACCAAACGGAAAAGGGAAGCCTTGAAGTGTGATGATGCTTTTCTGTTTCGCTTTCGGTGTTTGTCTTTGCACGTTTCATTGAACGCGCGTCGAAGAAATGAATACAGAGGAGCTGATTGCAAATATGAAATTTACAAAAAAAAAAAAAAACAAAAAAAAATGTAAAGAAAAAATCCTTGACCTGATTCGATGCGTGCAGTCGGTCATTTTTCCGTTGTTGTTTCTTGTTGCGCTTTTACACGCTGCAGTGCTAGAGCTCGTATGCGAGTACGTGTCGTCGGGCGTCACTCGTCACATATAGATTGCATGCAAATTGATGCACAACTGAGGTATGCGGTTACATGCGTGTGTGGTTACTGGTTAGTGAATACCCATGTGGCCCATTATCGCTGCTTGGATCTAAAACGCCCGGTGTTTTCATGAAAATGTCCGCGTTTTGTTTGCAGGAACAATTATCAACCATATTCTGGACTAGAGCAAGTGCAACGTGGCTTATGATTAAACAGTTTGCCAACGGATTAAATGTGCCACGAAAACTGCCCAGTCTGTGCGGTTTACGCCCAATTTTTGCTGTAAAATGTCGTCTCTAACTCCAGTACCTAATTAAAAATAAATGTATTATTTATTACATCTTTATCCTTGAGATGATACAAAGTATGGGTTGCAATGAAGCATTCGCCGGGCATAAATGCATGTACATATGGGACAATGCGCGAGTGTGTAGTCGCTGTTTGTTCTCAATGTTGTTTGAAGGACGGTGCCGCAGACGCGCTTTCTTTGAAAACCTTGAGCTGTGTGGTAAATCGGTTTTGCTGTCTCAACAATTGTTTAATATTAACCTTGGAATCGTCGTTTTTTTTTTGGGTTATTTTTTGCGGGTTTTTATTTATGAAGCTATATTAAACCGAAGGCTTTCCCGGTTGAAAAAATAAAAATCTATTCTGTTGTATTTTGCCTTGCAACACTTGAATTAATTGACCTTGATTTGGTGGGATTATGAGAATTATCGAAAACTTCTCACTTTCACAATGAGAATTGAGTTTCTTACAATTTATTGGTTCAACATATGATTGACCTTGATGTTCTTCGATTCAATTAAAAATTGTTCGATACGAAGTTCATTTGATTTAATTAGTTTCGGTTATGTTACGGGGTTAATTGTTTTTAAATATTGAATTTACATTTTGAGTAATGATTTTTTTCCCGTGAACTACCGCCATTATTTCTAACAATGCCATGAACATTTTTCTTGAAGATTTGTTTACAATAATGATTAATGAAAAATTTTGGCAAATATATTTGTTTTATCGACTTTCGAATAGAAATGAGGTATATTTTCATTCTTTGCTTTAACTTCTTAAACACATAAAATATCGAATCATTATTAGCAAGTGATTTGATTATAATTGCTATTAAATTTGATAAAGAATGGATTAATTGAATATAAATATCTCTTTCATCAAAAGAAAATATTTAAATATTCGGTAATATAAGTAAAAGGCATGATTGTTAAATAAACTAATAATTGGCTTTGAATATTTCAATTTCCTTTTATGAATTTTTTTCGTATAAGAAAATTGGTCCTTACCATGGAAATAACAATTTCAAGCTTGAAAGATTGTAGTAATGTTTGCTGCTGAAAACAAAAGCATTTAACAGTTATGTAAAATATTTATTTTGACCTACAGTACAGTCACGAAAAGCAATAAATTGTAAGTTTCTATAGCAACTTAGGACAAGACTCATTTGTACACCAAGGCAAATTGCAACAAATTGATGGTCTTTTTATTTAAATTGTCGCCCCAACCCTCTTCAATGAAACTCGTGAATAATATAATATATTGTTCCTCGTTATTAATTGCAAAACTTTCTGTGCGAGTCTGGTTTTGCAACATAATCTTAAAAAAGCTTTAATAAACATTGTTAGTTGTAACAGTAAATGATGAAGAAAGATGCATTAACGCCGTAAGTCGCACAGTCTTCGACTGGCTTTTGGATATGGGGTGATGATTTTCCTCGTGCAATTTATGGTGGTTGTTCACCCAGTCGCCACATCGCTGCATGTCGATGAGAGTGCATTGGGCAGCAAAGTGGGTGGTGAAATGTATCGGGTGGATGGCACTTTAATCAAAATTATATCATTTCACAGTGACTTCAATGAAGTAGTAGAACGATTGGTTGGCATGCCATGTCAATGCCCTTTGTCGTTTGTGCTGGTACGGTTTGGTTGGCGCTATCTCGTTCATTGAACAGCAAATGTGTACGTACACCAGTGGTTCAACCACCTACAATAATAACGTATGCTAGTTGTATATTTACATGTGCATACAATATATGTGGCGGGTACCGAGTACCGACATCACACATATGCAGCGCATGATTTACGCGCAATATTGTCCCGCTTTCTGACATCAAGAGTTTAGCGAACCTCTGCGTCATCGCAAAAGTCTTGGTGACTGATGAGCTTTGCTAAATCGTAAATCGTTTCTCCGGCCACTAACATTTGCTCGTTATTATGTGCATAACGAAAAGCCAACTATTCAATTAAAATGCTGCAATGGAAGTTAAATGAGACTTCGCAAAAGCACAGGCCGCAGTGGCTTTAGTTTGGCTTGCAATTTTGCTAATGTCAATGGCCTGGCCCTCCTTTGGCTAAATCTGATGTCGTTTGCCAGTCTTGACGGAGTTTTGTTCATACTTTTCTGACTGCCGGTACTTGCAACACTTAAGAAATGCGATAAAGCTTCAAAATTCATGTGCCAATTTGAGAGACTTATGATTGCACGATCGTTCACGACAAGTATATTTTATTTGTAGTGAATTAAATAAACATCTTCATTTTTATTAATGTTACTTTCAATTGTGCAAAAAAAAATCGGGTGCTTTTACTTATTATTAAAACAATGAGAAAATGTATGAATGTAAATGAGATTTTACATTCCAAAGCAACACGTTTTATAATGTGATATATTGTAAATACTGCAAAACGTGATTTACGAATTTGAAAAGAGCACCAATTTATGCGAAACCCTTGAACATTTTGTTTGAACTTTGAATGACCAAAGTCCGCACTCAATAAAACCGCCAGATTGGGAAACTATAAGCAGTTCAGTGACCTTTAGCATTTTACCCAACATGCCCCCTCCGTCTCTCAAGTAATTATGTATTTCGAAATACTGAACGTCTAAGCCGTACTTACGCGCATTTGAAGCAACGAAACACCGCGCGCGCACACATAATAAAATTACTTTTACTTTGTATATACATATTTATTGAATGTTAAATATAAAAATAGAATATGGACGCAATATCTCAAGGAAGCAGTGAGTGAACGACAAACGCCAGTTGTAGTGACAATTCCCGACCAATATAGGCTCGCGAGTGTAGCTTCAACGCTGAATTGTGGAGCGCCGAACTTCGCGTCGCGACGAGTGTGCAACTCACGCTGTGAAATACGGCCAGCTAAAGGGGCAACGAACTTTAACTTTTCAACTTACGCATTTACATACGCGAGTTCGTACATTTACGCTACTGTAGAGTAGAAAGCTTTTTTGTACATCCCAGCGCGCGTCTACGCTTTGTTGTGCTTTTGAGCGCGCGATAACACGAACAATGAGATGAGCTGGCTTGCATAATTGGACACATTTAAGAAAATACGTTTTTATGATTCTGTCGAGACTGCGGTTCGGCCTCTTGCATAGACATTTGTTGAATGCGGGACTGCAGTATCTCTTTTCTGTTGTTGTCGCTGTTTTGTATGTCTGCCATGCAATGAAAAAACAATCTTGTGGTTTTTTAATTGCATTTTTGGATCCTGACGTTGTTCCCTTTCATTGTTTTTGGTTTCTTAAGGTTTTATTAGCTGGAGTACAAAAAAAAAGAACTATTGATTTTATTGTTAGTAAACATGGTAAATTTCATTTTAAGGAAACTTGCATAAATCTTTTAAAGGATGTCAGTTTTTTTTTCTGTAAAGAAAACTATTTTGCGGAGAAATTAATTATTGAATTTGTAATTGAACAAATTCATGAAAACCGATTTCAGCTCGAAACTCCTCTGCATGCGCATTTTGTGCATTCTGCAAGCGCTTCTCTCTGTGCGATATGCATTCGGGCTGTTTGAGTAAGCGTCGCAACTCGGAGCTTCAACCTTCAAGCTGAATCGCACTGATTTTACGCGCAAGAGTTGTAGTCAGTTGCATTACAGGCGGCAAGTCGATCGGGTCGTGTCGTGTCTCGAGAAAACACACATCTTTACAATACATATATTACCTTAATATATAGTCAACAATTAATCGAATCAGAGTGCGGCCGTGTGGGTGCAAATTGAAAAAGGTGCTGCAGTCTATTGAAAATGTGCAACTTAAGTTCGTTTATGTGGATGCAAATATTGATGACAGTATAAATAATCTAAAAAAAAAATTGAAAAATTACTCTGAGCTTATTTAGTGATATCTTTGCGTGGGTCAATAAACTTCATGTGTAAATTTTGCTCGAAAGTCTAAATGAAGCAAACTCAACATTGTAACTTTTGTTTTGTTAGCATTCTGAAGCTGCTAGAAAAGCGTCTTCGTTGCTCCATGTTATTTTAAGATTTTACCTGCATATTCTACTCACAAAAAATATTTCTATTTGCAATATTGCACATAGTTTGGACGACATTTCCAATAGCCGCTTCATAACGCCTGATCGATCGTCGTTTGGCTGGCATTTTGACCCATCAATGTGGTTCAGTCTCTATAAATAATTGTTGGAAAAAGCGCCTACACAAGAATAACAATTCATGCTTACCAGTCTCATTCAATAACGTTTGATATGATTATGTTGAATTTGTTCTCAAATAGTTGTGGTTCGCTGTCACAGACAATCGCACACGGCACACCACCAAGTCACTACTCATCCGCTCGATGGAACTTACAGTCGCGGCCGGTCGGGTCTGGCTTGTTGTTGTACTATCGCTCATCTATGAAGATTTCAATTATCTTATTAAAATTAAATGCACATTACCGTTCAACTTGATCGAAAGTGCAGCATGAATTATTGTTATTTGTTCACGTTTTTGGGCTTCAGTTTAAGATCGAAACGAGTAAGATGACTTAAGATATCAG
>JANSTS010008120.1:40966-62776 GCA_026546915.1 Sylvicola fuscatus | reverse complement strand
GAGGTTTTGTGTGGGGGTGTTTGGGGGGGGGAGGGTTATTGATTTACTTTATTGGGCCAGCTAAAGGAGCGAGCGTGCAGCATATTTTCGTTGTCGATGGGTGACTTTGCAAATAAACTTTGTAAAGTCGAACAATGTGCGATTTCATCCCAACTGAACGGCTTGGAACTTTGAATTATTTGCAAATAGCAGAACTCTTGCGAAGTCATTAAATTGAAACTGGCGGGCAACAAGTGGCGCAGCTAGATGGCGAGGACTTCAAGTGCATTCAAATGAATCTGACAATAACTTATACATATACATACTTATTATTTTAGAACGGAAGTTTCAGCGGCAATACTGTTTGGCCACGATAGCGCAATTATTTGAACCAGCTGGAAAGTAATCTTGTGATTCCTATGGAAATTGTTATATTCTGTAATATTTGTCCTATATGTAACAAAATTCTCGAGAACAAGCAGTCTCAATACCAAAACAAGCATCCCTTGCTTCGTACCTCGGCAAACAAACCTGAAAATATTCATTATTTGTCCCACAGGAATATTCCTGCTGATGGAGGAACGTGTGTGGGAGACACTCCACCAATCTACCCCTCAGCCTATCCCAATTGGCACAGCCACACAAAAGCATTGTGCAATGTCTAAACAAATAAACAAACAGACACAAACAAATACATAATAAATGCCAACATATACATTAAATTGTAGGTCTGTTTGCGTCTGGCCAAACAATCTGCAAAAGAATTGTGCTCTGACCAAATTCGGATACACACATCTACATAGCCATAAGCACACAGGATGGGTGGTCGACCGCAAATTGCCGGCGCAAAATAAATTATTTATTAATTACCAAAACATTAGTTGCGATTTGGGAGGTGGGTCCGGCCCCACATGGACGCTCAGCGATGGGTGGGAAGTGTAAAATTATTTTGAATACATAACTTTCTGCCGTTGTAGGCCGTCGTAATGCGGTAAAGTTTAGACTGGCGGAGGACTATCTACATGGATTACGACACGGCAACATTAACCAACATTTATGCGATAAATAATCGTCGACATTGCAGCAAGATACTTTTTATCGGCGTAAGTGGCAGACACAACTATATACAGAAAGCATCATCGCCATTTGTCGGTTGTTGGGAATTGGGATCAAATGACATGGTAACTGATTCGTCCCGAACGTGTGCAGTTTCGGAATCACCCCGGGCCCCTAGGGTTTAAGATGTGTTCGTCTTTATGGCATGGAGTTTATAAACACTAAGTCATTTTGATAGGTTAAGTACGGCAATCATTTATCTTGTTGCGTTCTTCATTTGTAACTTTTAAGCAAGTACAAAACGCGAAGTAGTCGTATACATATTATTGATGGTCGCCAGTACAATGGTCCAATTTGGTAAACTTTTAGTACGTGATGGTAGCTTTTAAGCATGCCATCAGTAAATGACAAAGGTGAAAAAAGTTTGCTATGTTATTGGACTTACGTCAATGCTACGGGTATTTTACCAAAGGTGAATGAGTCAATTATTAGGTATTTATTAAATTCAATTAAGGACACCCAACTTTATACTTATTTCAATGAAAATTTTATGTATGTGAAATTGAGCTTCAGAATTGATTTTAATCCTCATTTAACTGCTGTGCGTTCTCCCACCGGACTTTCAGCGGTGCATATCTGTTGAAATGCCATAATGCAGAAATTTATCGCGAAAAGATTCCACGCCAGTGCAGCATTTTCAAAGGGATATTTTATGTGTGCACATTTAATATTGAATGCAACAAAATTAGTCCACAACAATGCGGTGAGTGCGCTTTTACAGGCGCTCGCGCTTCGGTTATCAAAGAAAACACCGCATAATATGTATTCAAAAAGCGCTCAAATATTCCCAAAAACTGCCAACGGTAACCACCCACATATTAAATTAGGCGTTTTTGAATGAAATTAACTGCAGCTGCATAAACACGCTCACAGACATTTAAAAGACGCCGGTTTTTTTCCCGGGGAATTTGCTGTATGAGAAACGATAACGATTCAATTTTATGGCAAAGTCTATAAAAAAAATGGCTAAGACGATAGAGGAGGAAAATCATTTTTATTAACAAGAAAGAATTTCGTTATCAGTATACATATAGGAGTACAATGGATGTGCTGAACAAAAGCTATCGTTCCGCCACAACAAACAGCCCTCAGCTCATGAATCTGTAGCATACTATGTGTGGAGCAGATTGTGCATTAAATAACATATTATAGTTTTTGCTAGTCTTCTCTTCCGCTGGCGCCGCCGATGCTGCCGCTTGAAGAAATCTTCAAGAGAACAGCATAAAATATAAAGTATTATGGAGAAAAAAAAACGAACCGATGAAAAGACCGAACAACCATTTAAAATTCCCAGCATCCAAACAGCTCATCAGAAAATCTGATTAAAAACTTATTTTCATATAGCTTATGCTTTCTGCTCATTTCCGTTAGACCCACCACCACCCACAGAGCACACGATAAGAAAACAGAGCGCTGCAGCCCCTTGCCAGGCCCGCGTCGCGGTATTCTTTTTGGCTCAAAGTAATGTGTACATATCATCGACAGTGAATGACGAAGATAATGCTGTGCATGCAGGCAGCCAAAATGGAGCGCTCGATTGTGGGTGGTTGTGAATTCAGAACGGGTGAACGACTTTGTCGATGTACACATTTTAGTTACATTACATTCAAGAGTCGAAAAAGAATTTCGCCGAAAGAACTTAATGCATATTCCCTTTATGAATGCTAAAATTTGTATACCCTCGTTACAGCGCCATATCCTCGAAGATCTGCTTGTGCGATTGTGCGGGATAAAATATCAAAGAATTCAGATCACGCAGCGAAATTGCTTCATATAAAAGAAATTCCTGCAAAAAATGTCATAGCACAAAAGTGTGGTGTCTCTTTGGAGTTTTCCATATTCGCTGGATGTATACTTATCGCAATTCTTTATATGTTGTCATTGTTGCTACATGGTGTTTCGGCTCATATTCCAAAGCTTTCAATGTCTACGGTCTAAAAAACGAGGAGGTTGTTGGAAAACTTACTATAAATTGCAAATCTGTAATGGCTTCACTTCTGTCTGATTTTAAGATCCTGAAAACTGGTAGAAATCATTTTTCACAATTTGAAAGTAAAAAATATTTAATTTTATTGTAAGTTTTAAGTTTTTAAATGTTGTAAATGTCTTCTTCCATTGCATCACTCTGAATTCTGGAACGGATTATCGAACCAACCTGTACGTTTTACATCCACGGTTTGGAGCTTCCTTTCATCGATTGGATATTAACTACGAGAAGAGGTAACTTCTTCTGCGGAAGTGGTGCAACATTATTTATTTATCGCACTCAATCGTACGTCTGCTAGTTATTTGACAAAAGTATACACAGCACCAATATGTAATTTATATTCATACTTTATTACATAATTATTTATTTACATTCACACAAAAAGTACATGTTTCTTTATTTATCTCATCAATTGCATGTCTTATTGAAATACGAGTTAGTTTGTTTATCGAAATGCAGTTTCATATTTGCACACAGATTCTCATTAAAATTCTAATATTGATTGAAGTACCTTTACACATACATTTTAATTACAGAATATCACAGTTGCAACATATTTATTTTTTGTTCTGATTACTAGAGAGAAAAAAAAAACAGAGAAAGTAATTTAAGTAAAGTAATTAAAAGGTTTATATGAGCTGACAACTATCCCAGCAGTATCCTCGTATTATATATTTATCTTCGTCTATCACAGTGATCTTAGTAATGAGCAATATGCTTATTAACATTGAGAATAACATAAAATATACATAATTATAAGTTTAAATATGTACAGAGTAAAACTAGTCGATATTAACTACTAAACGGATTTCCGGATTACACAATTAAGCTGCTGCGTGCACTGGGTACGCCGATATCTTGTCGGATATCAGTGCGGCCACCTCTGACCACACTGTAATTGTCCGAGTGCGTCAATGAGCTGGGACCACTGCCTCTGTTGACAGCGTAGTGTTGAGTTGGCGGTGGACAGTATCGGGCGTATTCACTTTGCGTCATGTAGCCATAATTGTTTTGGCCATACTTTGGCAGGTAGCCTGCTGTGTCCGTGTAGTCATTTGAGTGGCTAAACCGTTCCAACAAAAAAAATTCTCATAAATCACATACGAAACCGCTAAAAACAGCACACACTCACCTATAGTTAATTGGAAAGTCGACAGGACCCGCCAACGGAACGCTGGTACCACGCCGAATGTGCTTCAGATCCAGCGAGTTGTTGTCATTTATCTCGGCCATCTTTGTGGATGCCAACGAGTAATCGGATTCTGAGGAGCCGGCCCGAATATCCGGCTTCATGTCGCTGCTGTTGGAGCTGCCGTCATTATCCCAACACTTATCGGAGATTTTGTGCTTCTGGATATTTCATTTTAATTACACTATCTGCCATCAAAGTGTTTTTATTTCCAAAAAAAAATTACCTCTGGTATGATGTCGATTTTGTAGCTCTTTTCATCCTCATTCATCTTGTGCTCCTTGCGCTTGGGGCACTTTAAGCAGCAGATCACTATCGACGTAACAAACACAATCAATCCCAGTACACTACCGATGATGATGGTCACTTTCAATTGGAATTTGCCTACAGCAAACATACAAAATCCTGACATTACTATCGCTCCCAAAATGATACCCTTTTAAATCGCCGAAAAAAAACTTACTTTGATGTATCAGCTCAATTTGCATAACTGCAGCACCGAAATCGTTGACAACGGTGCAATTGTACTGGCCGAAATGCCACGGCTTGCTTTCGCGAATTATCAGCGTTGACTTAATGCCTCGTGGTGTTGGGTCCTCCAGTATGGAAAACTCTTGATCGGGGTTAGTGTTTATCTCTCGACCATTAAAACTCCACGATACATGGCGAGCTTTCGGCACGGAGAATGCACTGCATTCCAGCCTCAGGGTGTCCCCCTCGATGCCATATTGATACGGTGGTGACAGAATTTCTGGAGCACTTTTTATGTACACAGTGGCGGCCGCCTTAATTTCGGCGAAATTCGGTACGCTCGCTTTACAGAAATAACGTCCAACAGTTGCATTGGACACGACAATGGGCAGCGTGGGTTCGTTACCCATTACTTTTGGGTGATGATTAAACTGGGAATAACAATGTCAATTTTTAAATTCTGTTGCGATGGCGGAACTAATCTCCTGAGAGATACAATCAAAATTTACTTACCCTGTCCACGGGATCATAAACCCAAACAATGTCAACGGGATTACCGTCGACTTCACAGGACAATTCAATGTTCTCCTGGTCTTCGCCTTCAACGGATTCTGGGCGATTGAGGAATACTGGTGCATCTGTTTACAAACAAGCAAATCAGGTTTTAGTCCTCTAATGATAATGTAAGGCTACTAAGCCGCTATTTGGTAAAATTTAACATCAAAGGGGATATTTACATGTCACATCCAGTTCCAAGCTCTCTTCGGATTGTCCCACCTCGTTCTCAGCAGTACATTTTACCTCAGCCTTGTGATGCTTGCGACTAACATTGTGCAAAATCTGTAAAGGTACCGAAAGTTTAATGAATGTCTGATCCATGTTCGACAAATTACAAGCGCTATACAGCGACAACACGGCTCAGGCACACAAAGGGCTCATAACTTTGAGCCCTTAAAATGCATCGATGGCAATAGAGTTATGCGAATACTCGAGCATCGGGATTTTTCTGTACACATCGCCTACATATATTAACAAGCTCATAGTTCGCGACAATAGCAAAGTCGCTGCTACAGCGAACACTTCAGGTTTGCAGCAGAGACACTCAAAGGATGTGTATGCACAAAACAATTTAGCTTCGTGGATAAAAGACAATAGATGCTACTTACCATTACATTTGTGTAGTCGCCAACGACAAGCTCGTCATTGATATACCAGCGTATGGTGACTTCTGGAGGGTTGGCGTCCACTAGGCACGAGAAACTCGCCTCAATGCCCTCTTGAAGGAGCCCCTCGTCAGAAGCGCCCTCAATTACTTCGACACTAATCTTTGGAGGGTATCGTACCTACGAGTATCAGAAAGTATGAGGTGAGTATTGAATGACAGAAGAATTGCAACTGCCGCAGTGAAGTACATATTCACTGATGCACGGATAAATCACGTCCACCAGCGCGAGGTGCTGGTGGGGAAATTCACGCTTCTCTTTCTTTCAACGGTACCATGCCGAGACACCGCACGAGAACAGAAATGACAATGGCTTGTGACTCAAAACGTGTATTTTTACCTCGATTTTCAATTCAGCACTTTTGAATTCCCTGTCAGCTGGATTCTGCGAGCGACACGTAAATGTTGTATTGTGGTAAGCTCTCGTCAGCTTTATTCTAAGCCGAGATTTGGCCAAAAAGCGGCTGCCATCCGGCATCAGTTCTTTGTCATATGTGATGTTGTTTGATAAAACATTGTCCAGGCCATCAATCCATGTCAGCTAAAAAGAGCGAGTTCCAAGAGAAAGTGGATTTATTATTGATCAGAAATTTAGTCAGTTGTCATGTATTGGTCTAATGCTAAGATATTCGAGTGGAACGGAGTAAAGTTTTCCGTTCGGCATCGTGAATTTGTGCAATTGTTCCGAGATGGGGACATGTAGGTATTGAAATTACCTCAGCAGCTGGCTTGCCGCCCTTCGCCGTGCATTCCAATTCGATTTCGTCACCCTCTGTCGCCCACATAAAGCTGCCTTGGCTAATCTGCGGTGACTCCGGCGGTACCAATACGGTTACTTTAGCATAGCGTGACCTGATTCCGGCTTGGCCTGTGAATTCAAAACAAAGTACAAAATCAATTTCAATTCCAAGTAAAGTACTGTTCAACCATCCCACTACCATCCACCACACACAATTCTGTTCGATGTCACTCAAACTCAATTATGGCTGAAGCTAAGGGGTGGTAGTCGATAGATGGGCCCGACCACAAATGTATAATTGAAACACGTACCATTTTGGCCAGGACTAACTTGACACTGATACTTGGCGTCATCCTCCAGTGTGACGGGGTCAATCTCAAGCGAGTAATCTCCATCGGTGTCGGTGCCCAGCATTTTGTAGCGCTCGAAGCCACTCAGATTACGATGGGTGCCCAGACCGAAGTCATCCTTGGTCCATTGCAGTGTGCCCTGTTTATCAACCACGCGACATGGTAGTATAATCTTGGTACCGAGCACAATCGATTGGTTGTCAGGCTCTAGTGCGAATTTCTGTGTGCCAGCACACGATGAAATCAAAAGGCTGAGCACAACTAGATGGATTACCGCCATCATCCGTTCAAATCTTCGTTTAAATTGGTTAAGTCGTTTATCAGTCTTCGATGGCTGTCGGGGTGTTTTTTTCGTTTTACGTTCTTCGTGTTTTTTTCCCTGGATATCTGAAATTGTGTGGATAAAAAGACGGCGTCAGTATATGGTATATATTTGTTACACTTTCTTTTTTCATATGGAGAGGATATGCTTAGACATTCAGTGTTTGCCGCTGCAAAGGGTGTCAGGGAAAAATCAACAATATGACATCACATAAAAATTTGATAGCACAGCGAAGCGATCGGGTGGTAGGCTGATAACACCATAACAACACACATGAGAGGGCTGGGTGGAAAGCAAAGAACTGAGATCAGACAATCAATAATATCCGATGACTTGAAATAATATTGACTTTAACTTGAGTCTATAGTTTTCATTTGAGTTGAATGCGTCGAATAAACCAGAACGCTTGAAAAGTGGAAACTTTCAAATTAGCTTATTTTGTTTTATGAATTACAGAGATTAATGTAAATACAACATATAATCGCGTATAAATGAAGTGGTTGGAATTTGTCAAACTTTCCAAAAGACTGAATTTAACATGAACTTTGAAATTAAAGCTGACCCGTTTTCATGTCCTGTGAAAACTTCACAATCTGTCGCTATTCATCGCGAATCAGTATGAAGCTATCTTTTCGGCGAGCATTGTGATCAATCAAGACCGCCTTTGTGTAATTAAAGTCAAATAGAAGTTGTCGTATAAACCGGCCATAAATGGTCGACGGTCGTCCCAAATGCCAATATATTAGCCACAATGATTAGACGTAGCCAGACGATTTGATATACGGTGTTTATTTTATGGTGGCGAATAGAAGGTGGCAGTTGACTGGAAAGATGAATGATGGATACGAATTTCAAACTACAAACAGAGATTATTGCCATGGAACGACGACTGGTGTGGTCTTTAGAGCGCAGATTACCACCGTCGAACAAAAAAACTCGATAGCATAATTTTCGTTACATGTTTATGGGTCAGCGCGTTTTTGTTTGCACAACACTAAGCAATTCAATTTCACAGTTGCATTCTACAACAACAATTACAACTTATAAGAAGATTATCTGAACATTTTAAGCTTATCGCTGTATTTTCGCCATAAATGCAACATGGAACCGATAAAAATATTGATCGATAAAATCATAAGAACAATGATACAAATTGAAGGTATCCCTTAGTAATTTCGGTGATTAATGATAAATTTCATATAATCGTATTGAATTATCAATGCTGGGGATTTGTTCTATTGTGCGTAAATATATTCATGTAACCAGGAACAATTCCAAACTAATTGTAAATGAACTTATTGCCGAAAACAATCGATAATGGCTATTTAAGTGCATTTAAGTTGCATATTGTCTCACTTATGGATTGCGTAAACCAATAGATATTCACATATGAAGAAGCATGGGCCAATTCGAGCGCATATATGTCGTTAGTTGCATGGACAATCTGCATTGAATGTAGACACACAACATTGCAAATGTGTGTTGTTATAAATTCACTAATGCATACATTTCCACATATGTACACGTGTATTCATGTAACGGCACATTTTGCTAAATGGGATTCACAATGCTTTAAATTAATTATTGCTCAATGGAACAAGCATAATGGTCATGTTACTCTATGTCCAGAAATCCTTGTCCTTAGCTGGCTTCAAATGCAATGAATAATTAAAACCGAATTCTCTGTGGACCCTTCCAAGCTGGTCACTGGTCAGACACCTTTACACACTTATCAACTAAATGTATAGAAATTATTTGCAATTTAAGTCGTTATATTGATCCTGAATTATGTTTGATTATATTATTTTATTTATTAAATTTTGATCATGGTTTTCTATAAATATATTAACAGTTGGCTTAAAAAAAACAACATAAAACGATAATATGATCACAAAATATTTTAAACAGCTTAAAAATAGCAACGCTGCCCTTTTTTTACGGCGAATTAATTAAAATTACATCATAGGCCCGAACAAAATAATTCTATTTTGCAAATTTATTCCAAGAGGAAAAGGTGTTTTATGCAAATTATCAGCACTCAATCACCGCCCCTTTACTCATTCAATGCAATAAAAAATTTATGAAATGGAAATTTTGTGCTTCAACAAAAGTATCAAGAGTAAAGAATGAATGATGGACTAAAAAATGAACGTTGCTTATCAACAAATGGTCAAAAGACAAAAAAAAAACAAACAAAAATGCACTAGCAAAAAAAAAATTGCATATTCCGTGCGAATTATTTTCGTTACATGATAAATATGTTGACAAATTCATGATTTTTAGAATGCATTTTCATAAAATTGTTGAATTATTTCTAAATTATTTTTGGCTCACCGTGCTCGTGTGGTTATAATCCAGTCATAATTATCGTCATATTCAGATTATCTGTAAATAAAACAAAGAATTCCATAATTAAAATGAGTTATATTGCACTTTTGAGGCATCAGTGGATTTGAAATCCCACTGCACCTAAACTCGCTCACTAAATGAATATTAAAAACATAAATTTTTCGGCTCACTGCACTTTTAAATTAAGCCGCACGCAAGAGCCGATATCGGCTTTACCACGAAATTCGGTAATAATGAGCGATGGCCGCAGCTCCACGCCGCGCCAGCGCGGATTCCACGCACGGCACACACACACGAGATAACAGCTCATAATCTGTTCTAATTTTTGGAGAAATATGGGCGTTCTAATCCAAAGGGAATTTAAATGAGCATTTATCCCGCCATAGGCCCATTGGAGTTTTACAAGGGAATATGTAATTTTTGAAAAAAAAAAAAAAAAAATGAAAACACATGCCTGCCCATGGTTACACAATGAACATTCGGCGGATGGCCGGGTCAGAAACTGAATATTCTGCAAACACATGGCCAACATCGACTGAAGCATTTATTAATGCTTTTCGCCCCGTCCGCTATTTATTTTGCGCAGAAAATTCACTTCACTCATTCTTTACATAAATACGTTTTACTCAATTTCCTTCGAACGTTGTCATGCGATTTCCGGTGTGCTCACAAGAATCAAATTGAAAATACATGACGCCTTAATCATTTGTTGTGCAGTCATGTTCCAAGGCCACAGATTCGTATGCAGTCACATTCTATTCTTGCTGCACTTGCAGTAATGTTTCCGTCGAAAATAGCATCAATCTGAATGGGAAATGATGCCGTTTGTGTACGAAAATATGCAAAAAATATGTGATGGAGACAGCGACAGAATCTTATATATTTCGGTACACAAATGAAAGCGAACAAACAGGAAACAGGATACACTAAAATGAATCAAGTCTTGGAAATGCAATATATTTTGCGAATTCTTGTGTAAAATATGTTTTCTGAATAGATTTGCCCCTATCACTTTTCTTGTGCCAATGTTGATTATTGTAACCGCCAAAATAATTTTCATGGAAAATATGTAATGTCTTAGCTTATTGACAATATTAATTAACGATTTTCCAATCAAATCATTCATATTCATTAAAATTCGATCTTTATTTTGTCTTTAAATAGTCTTAAATATTTTAGTCGGGTGTTTTATTTCCAAATACACAAAAGTCTCACATCAAAACCAACTGAAACGTCATTGACAAGCATCTGGCAACAAACCAGTGACAGAAACAAACACAAATTACACCACTTAAGTGTTGACGCTCTTTGTTTAATCTTAGCCAGGCCGTGGGAGGACCTTAATCGCATTGTAAACCAATAAACACTTTTATCGCACGCCCGTTAATAGTAACAATACAATAAAATTAATCAAACCAACGACGATATAAGCACAGACGTCGACCTCAATTTCGGCGCTCCAATCCGTCGTCCGTTTGCTCATCATAAATCATCGCGTTGAAGACCAATTAAAAGCATCTTAAGATCGCGATTAGAAGCACATACACAAAACGCCGTTGGCCCCATTGCATGGGCAGAACGCACGTAAACACCCATCCACGGAGGGATAGTCGAAATTTCGGAATTTGATTTGATATCTACAGGAATTACGGTCGATCAATGGGCGAGCAGTCGAATTAAAATAAAATAAAAGCAAAGACAATGAAAATAGAGACTGAACTGAATTTGCGGGTTTAAAGACATTGTGATCCGTGCGCATTAGATGATGGTGGGGACAGTAAAATAATAAAAATAGAATACCTGAAGCAACAATTTTAACGAACGACAGCCATAAACTGGGACGTTGCACCACTATTCTGGCAACGAGTTGGGCTTTTATGGGGAACTTAAAGCTTAATTTTAATGCACGAATTCATCCCCAAGCACGCATTCTGCTTTGTGGCCAACTCGTACAGAATTACTAGGGTCGACATTTAGCTGACCCTGAACCTGACTGGGTAAACTGGTCCATCAAAATGCTGCATATTCTATTTGGTGGGGATTTTTTAGCAGTCCTTTTCTGTAAAAGTTGAGACCTGTTTTAAAAATATGTTGTCCATTTTGAAACGATTGAAGTCGTAAGGCTATTATCTTAATGCTGAATTGATCCACTACTCATTTCCGTCCTTTTTTGGATATCAAAGTTATAGCGACGACAACCTAACATTAAATGGTAACAAATTTTCTTGTTTTGTGATTGATGTAAAGCATTTGATTCACGGCATTTTTTACGAGCGACACGACCGACACTTATGTTCAAGAAACCTTTCATCAAACACTAGAAGTGAGATACGCCCATTTGCCCGTGTTATTGTGATCGACTTCGATTCCGCGCGCTTTACATTCGATTCATCGCACAAATTACCGAGCCTCACAATCTAAGAAATGAAATTATGAATTTTAGTATCATCCCATACGATACCCATCTCCATCATTCCAAATAGAATTGTGTCAGATCCATCGTTTTCGGTTGCTGTAAATCATTTGGATGTGATTTAAGACAATGGCAATTAGGCAGAGAGAAAGAATCTTCTGTTAATGTGTTCCTTCCTGTATATACACTGACAGTAATTGAGAAAGCTGTTGGTGTACGAGCCAAACCGCCAACAAGACATGAAGGGTTAGCGGCTGGAGGCTTTTCACATCCGCATTTGGTTAGATTTTTTTCCCATTTCCCATGTTCCTTCTAATTTTTTAATGAGACACTCATCTGCGGTGAGGCGAAGAGACAGGAGACCACACGGTCCAATAGCAACGTGTAAACAAAACCACCGCACCGTGTAGTGCAAAGGATGCCGCAGGAGGCACAACATGTAATTGAATTTAGTGTGTTAAATTACCTGGCGAGAGATGAGAGGACGAAAGGAGGCGCATAACTGAAAACCCCCCGCTTTTTTCATTGTTTCACCTTCTACAATATTGTTTTCCTGTTAATGAGGGTTGTTTTGCCGGCAGAATAGACGAGATGAAATGGGCTAGCCTCGAAAACTTTCTATAATGGCTTCTTTCTGGTTATAATGTAGTTTTAATTGAACACGCAAGGTAAAAGTTAAAACAACGCATAACGTCGTAACGCTGTGAGAAAAAAGAACAAGAACGAAGGAAATTTCGGTAAGTCCAGTATTTAGTGAAGCAATTTAAAGGTTGATTACATATACTTTGTTTTACAAAATAACTAGAATTAATTTGTTTTTTTTGTCTAGATTAGAAGAAGGCCGTTTGTATGGCAAATTGTCTCATTTGCTGACAAATTGATGCACAAAATTGGTTCAATTGTTATGGCAAACGCAATTAGCTAGCATATAGACATATGAGCACATAGTAACAATGCAAACAATGCAGTTTCAATTAGCCTGATTAAGGTACCACTGCATTAACGAAACCAAACACACGAACAAGGAAATTCAATATTCTAGTACATGTTGCTTGTAAATGTGTATATTTGTCGAACAGATAATATTTAACCACAGCGGTCCACATATGAACGTGTAACTGCAGTCGTGATGCAACTATTGACTACTGTGGTTACTTGAATGGCACCCTGACGCAATAATAGCTATGACAAATGTTGAATTAAGAAAGCACTCATTTATGTCTCAAGATAATTGTGGTTCGATGCAATCCGCTTCGGGCTTCAGCTCCCCACAGTTAGCAGCGGATATTCCCGCTGATATGAATCAATCGCTGCATCTTAGTTCTGATGCATTTTCTGATATGTAAGTATATTTTATCGAGATGATAAACAATAAATTGTTCTCGCCACTTGAAAGACGACAGTCTGTGGCTTCGAACAGTGGGCACAATGTCACGCTTCCTATAATTTGTAATAACGATTTTTATGAACCATAATCCTACACACCACTCAAAACATGTATTATTAATAATCTGCCGTCTATAATATGATTCGAATTCAATGTTTATGTTTATTTTAATACGGGCATGCTCGGTTAGACGCTGAACGCCACCGACATTTCAACGGTCCGCTCCATCTAAATGGAGATTTGATACGTTTTCAGGTATCTGTATATATTGTCCACATGCTGCTAATCCCCGGTATCCATACCTGAAACTATTAAATTTAATGAAATTCAAATGATGCGCACTCATTTGAAAAGTTAATTATATTCGTATGTAGTTTGCATAAAATTTATTAAAGTTTCAACAGTTTTACGACACAATTTCATAACACTCGTCCATATTAACTGGCCGGAATGGCGTGTCGGCTTCACAGGATATCGGATTTATGACAAAAAACAATTAATTATATGTGCGGATGGCGATAGAATGATCGTCAGTTTCGGCCACACATTCCATATGACACGCAAAGCGAGATAAACCACTCGGCAATTTTAATCATATATGCAGACGCCGATTGATTTAAATTAAATTTTTTCGTGTGTTTCTTAGTTTCACATGCGACAGTATCGCACATTTCAAAGCCGATAATGTCGAAATTCCAAAAAAATGCAGTCAAAATTGGGGTGGGGTGGGGGGAAGGACAAAAATACAAATTGAATTATTCGTTACTACGAGGATTGTGTGGTGGAGGAAAAAGGTGAGGTCAACGCAATAAAACGTCAATGTGATATTTCTTCAAACAGTTATAAAAGATAAATATTTGGAGATTTGTGTGAATAATAAGAAATAAATCTTGATATGGTTCCGTATCTTCTATGAAGTTATGATCGAGCAATAATCGTAAACGCATAAAAACTAAATGCCATTACAGCCGTCATAAAAACCGAAATTTAACGACGAATATTTCTTCCTTGTGCAATTCAAGGCGCAGCATTTTTCGCCGCCATTCTATCTCAATTACTATGCTGCATGGATATCGGATGAAGGGTGTTCATTTTATCCTGATTTGGTGCCCTCCACTTGACAAACGTCTGCAATGGCATTTAAAGTCTTACAAGAGTAAACAGTCGAGATAAAGTCTATAGACTTTCATCCCCTCATGAATGCAAGATAATCGGATTTTAATAATAAATCTATTGATGAAATAACTCTCCAGTTTATTTTCTGTTCACTTCGGCTCGCACTTTATGCCATGAATTCGTTTCACTTCATGTTTTATGTTTTGTTATAGCTGCTGCCGTTGTTGTTCTTATATATACATAGTTATAAGTCTTCTGTTTCCTGGCATCTCAATCGGGATGTGATTAAATACGATTCAGAAGAAAATAGATGACGAAACTTGTTTTCCCCGTCCACTTAATACTGTATTTCTTGCTACATGTGTATAGATATCAATTTGATTTCAATATTCCGATAAAGTAAGATGGTCTCTCTTTTACAAAAGTAAGAGCGTAAGGTGGAACTTGTTCACGTATAATAATGCAATGACTGAAGAAAAGAACGTATGAAGACACATAATAATAATATAGCAAAGTATGGACAATATATTTTCCGTTTACATCATTTCCATTGTGTTTTATAACTCAATATACTGTTACACCTCAATCTATATTCGTTAAGAATAAACGACAAATTATTAACATCGTGTACAAAGAAGCTACAAAAACAATTATGCAAAAAGAGACTTAAAAAAAGCATAAATTCGGTGTTCATTACTACACAGCACTTGCACATTAAACATACAAATAATTAGACTTTAACAAAACATCGTAATCATTTAACTCGCATCTCATTAATTACTGACCACGTCTTTTAATGATCACTCAAAAGCATAAGAATGTTTTTCTTGTTGTGTAAACCGATTCCCAGGCCATCCCGACGTCGGATACTTAAGAACTCACCGAAACGACTGTGTGTCCCAAGAGATACTCCACACTTCACTAACATTTGATATAAAGCAGAACAGGCCAAATATTCTTGATTCCTCAAACTGAGATTCAGAATGAAGAATGAAAACGGTTTTTAGTATTCAAAAGGCTTCCCATTTCAATTTTGAGTGATTTCTTTTCTTTGGCCGTCCATCCAACATACAGAACAGTTTAGTGAAGCCAATATAAACATTTATTTGAAATAGTTAAACGTATTCACATAATTCAACATATATAAATTTATATGTACATGAGTCGTGTTAAAAAAAAAAAAACACCACACAATGAGAGTGCTTGAATAAATTAATGTTAATTAATGTTGAACATTCACTTTATGTCTGTTTCAACCCATGTTATTGTCTTTAATTAAATGGACAACAACAACACATGCATTTTATTTATGCGTGTGCATAATAATGTTTAGATACACGTTTGTGCACTTATAATTGTGAGTTTTAACAAAAAATGTGTATTGAAAATAAATTACAATTATTAGTGGTGTATGGAAAATTCGTTAGTATGAGCACAATAAATGCAGATGTAAAAGTTACACTGTTTAATTTATGATTTAACTAAAATAAATTATGCTGCAGTGTTAGTTATGCTGATAGGATGTACTTATATTCGTCTGAATTATCGCATTCGCTAAATTTGGCCAAAATATTTGGCTGTGTGAAATTGCTGATTTGATTTAACTGCATTTTGCTATTACAGAGATTATTCGCTTTAGTGGTTTAGTAAAATAATTATAACCGAAATTTCGTATAAATACTTGCTAAATAATAATAATTAATATTTAACAGCATTGTTTTCGTTATCCACATTTTATAACTAAATTGATTTTTTTTTTGTTAAACTATATAATAACAAAGGAATATTTAATGTAAATTTTAAAATAATTATGCTTGATTTAATAACAACGCATAAGGTCAGACGGTAATTATGTACAATTAGACTACAGCTGACTGATTAAAGCTTTCGAAAATAATGCGCGCCGCCACAAAAAGTTGAGCAAATCTTCAAATTGTTTAACTTTCTTATGAACAAGACAACAAAATAAACCCTAAGACAATGTTGGTTTAAGTACAATTTTTTTTTGTTGGTGGGGCGAAAACAACAGTGAAAAACAATTAACCACAAAAAGGTACAGGGCGCAGCAGCTAAAAGAAAATACACCAAGGCGAAGAAGCAGCAAACACACAAGAAAAAATAGCCGGAGAGTATATGGTAAAAAAATGAAGACGCGAGGCGCATAAAAAGCATAAGACAAAATGAAAATTATTGTACAAGATCATCCCTCATTTCCACCGTCTTGAGTATACCCCGGGGGCCAAGACAAGACAATAAGTAAGCGGCAGCAAGGAATTTTCAGAAACACAAGAAAAACATAACGAAAAAAGGCAAAAAGACGCGGCAAAGAGCCGCGCACCACAAAACACAAAAACCAAAACGATATCAAAATCATCTTTCTTGGCTGTGAGAAACTGAAACAGGTGTTTATAAATATTTGAGACGGTCTGCCTTAAATACCCTACCTGTGTTCGTTCACGTCGCGTCGCATCGCAAGGTAGGCGAGACGGAACGCGTAGTGTCGCTACCATAATGCACTACATGTAAGTTGTGCAAAGCAGGTGAGCCTCGAAATTGGTAGCAATCATCCGCGACTCCACTGGACGTGAGGGACAGTCAGTGGAGTTCGGGCACTGGCTGGCGCGGGCAAATTGAAACTCTATACAACTTGTGGTGGGCAAATACACAAGAAACAAACCGTGAAACAGAAATCTTAATCACACATTTTCTAATGTGTAATAATCAAAATTGGAGTGTAATTTTGGGCGGCAACGCGGCGCACTTATGTCGGTCACCGTCACTTCGACACGCATTTGAAATAGCTATTTGTCTTATGGATACGCGTCCGACATATTGCTTATTGCTTATTGCTTCTGGGTAGCCGGCGTAAGAAATAGTGTTTTTGTTCGTGTAGCTGTTTGTAGTGCGGTGGCTTTTGATATTCGCTTTTTATTCACATCGATTCACGGTTAATCGATTTCAAAAAGGCGATAAACATTAAGAGCTAAAGCACCGGCAAAAAGTGAATTAGGTACGCGCACTACTCGCTGCCCATTACCTGGTTCTTCCTTCTGCCTCCTGCTACCTGCCTAAGCCATTCTGTGATTGTACTCGGAATAACTACCATTCAGCCATGCACAGCAAGGATGAACATTTTGCACGAGAAATTTAAGCTGAATAATGAAATCTGATCGAATTTACGATCATTCAGTTGTGTTTCTGAACATGCCCCAGCTTATAATATATTGGAAGATTTTGAAGCACTTTTCGAAGCTGCTTGAAACAATGCGCATTCACACCAACAACAAAAAAAAAACAAAAAAACAGTGGAACACGTCATCTGTTTGTGCCAAGACCTTTAAATTATGGCCGGGTGTCCGCCTTGTTGTCCTAGTGCAAGCCTTTTGTTTGCCTATGCACAAATCCTGGCGTTTGTTTTCATTCGACACTGGCCGGTCGCATGCAGACGTGTCTAGCCAGGAACAATACCGAAATAATATAAAAAAAAGGAGACTGGCCAGAGGACAATGAATTTAAATAAATTGTTATTTCGTCGCCTGTTATCGACGCCGCATTTATTCTTCAGAGGCAGAAGCAAATAATAAATTTGGGCGTTTTGTGACAGCGACTGGAACTTCATTTTCAGTTACAATATGGGAGTATTTTTAGAATTAACTAAATACACGCCCATACAGAATGATAAGAAACGATTTATTAAACCTTGAGAAAGTACGATAGAGCACAATGCCTATAATCAAACAAAAACTAATGTAGTTCAAATAGTTTACTTTTTGAATTTCTGGAACTCAAACAGATTCGCTCGATTGATTTTCTCACCAATCCGCTGGATAGGAAAAAAAAAGAAACAACAAAATCACCATCAGAATTCTGAGGATGACGATTTGTAAGGCAAGATATGGTAACAAAAAATAAAAGCGGAGCAAAAGCAGATTGAAACACTATTTAACTTCTAAATACGTTCGAAGCAAACGATCATGTGAATAGAAGTGCTTAAATCAAGTTCGTTTCAATTTTCCAAGTAATTTTACCTTCCGTTCCCGTGGCCTGTACATTTCCAAGAGTCATCTTTGTGTATTTACATTGCTTCACTTGGTAGATTGTTTTTTATTTTGTCTTGATGAGCTGAATATAGAAATTAGTTTAAGTACCTTCAGCAGTCGTGTACAATTGCGCGAGAAGCGCGAGATGGAGCACAACAATCGACAAGATGAAGACCGCGACCAGTCTACTCGCGGCAGCATCTTTCAGTTGATTGAGCTTTTGACGTACTCGTAAAAATTGATTCTCGCGCTGAAATGTGGAGCTACTGGTCCATTGATGGATGCACGATGAGCTTAATGAAATTGTGATATTCACAAGGCATCGGTTCATTGTGTGAAGTGTGAACCAACACGCACTTGATCAATTTACATGGGCTAAAGAATTTATAGAATTTTCGCCGATAGAATCGATTGAATGGCGCGGCGCATCGATGCGCGATATGAAACGCGCTGGACATCATCATATATGTCGATATGCAATATTGTCTCGAATTTGATTCCATGAAAATGCTCCATTTGATTCGCTATTTATGCATCGCAGATAAGCTGCAATCCTCTTAAATTCGAAATATCTAAACTGGCACTCAAGCATGTCTTGCAGCGTTCAGCATAAAAACATATTTATGGAATTCCCCCAGACAAACTGTATGCGAATACAGAAAACGAGCAGTTGTGGAGCATTAAAATGAGGCGAATAGCAACAAATATAATAAACCAGATGTGCATAAAAGCGCCCATTTTTTCGTTGTCCTTTGCATACTTTTTAGATGTTTTTGCCAGTGTGCACGTTTTTGTTTTTTAATTTTTTGTTTTTTCTAAATGTAAAATTTTCCTTTTGGACATTTTTGGCACGCTGAAGATTCTGTGCAGCGCAAAGCCGCACCAGCCGTGGAACACAAGACAAGCATTGGCATAGACTGCGAGACAGAATCTCATGCATTTTACATCTAAAATTGTTTCGAGTATTCGCATGCGGCTCGTATTTTAATTTGGTATTCTGTTAATTATTTCTAACATTATTTGTGCCGCGACTGTCTTCAGTTTTCGCATATGCTGAATTTTTCAGCGATGTTCAATGTTCACCGCAATCCCTTGCCTGTATATGGGAGTGTCACTCATTTTGGTGGTTTTGCTGTGCGATTTGCATTCAATTCATTCATCCCGACTCATATGTCTCGCTCCTGACTCCTGAGCACAAATAGCAGTCGCGCCAGACGATCTATTTTCAGATTGTCGCGCATATGTGGCAGCTTGTGCCGATTTCAATTTCGCCAAGAATTTCGCGCAAGCCATAACAAAAACCCAATAAAGTTAGATCGCATTTCTTAATTACGTTTTCGTTGAAGATGTGCATTTTTGGCATAGCCCTATAAATCATCAGATGCTTAACAAGTTGACATGTAAATATTCCTTTGAAGCGGCAACAATTTATTGCAAAAACAAAGTTAATTGATAAAAAATTCCACCGAACAATTTTTGAGAAATAACCTTCAAGTGGAATCAATAAATATGAATATTTTGTTGAAAAATTGGGTTTTCTAAGTTTATTAATTTACTTTAAAATAAAAACTGTCAGCGAAAACTGCAAAGTGCAGAAATTCCTTTGAGCATGAGTGGATCAAAATGCAGAGAATCAGAAAACTGACGTTTATGTCGTTCAAATTCTTCGCCTTTTTGTGCACAGTCATCAACAGTTTTAATGTCATGTTCATGTCATCACATGGCAAGCATACCAACTAGTCACCACCGTGCAATTGCATCATAATCGTAAAGAAGTCAAAAGCACACTGAAACGGCAGCACTTTGGAATACAAATCAAAAAGCACCTTTCGCAGAATTTCATATTTTCTAAAGCTCTGCACGCCACACACTCCACATATGACGGCACTGCCCCACGAAGCAGCCAGCAACTGCGTGGCGAATCAGCAAGAAACACTAGAGGTGGTCATTATCGATAAATTAAATATTGATCAGGTTGTTTATTCGATTGGACTCCTTCATCGTGCAGAGCTTCAATCAATTGAGTTATGGCTCTTCTCACATAAGCCCACTTGCCGCCTTCCTTCAACACAGTTCGCGTTTGTCTGCAAGGGGGTGGCGCGCATTCGTACCGCCAACAATGGACACAACGAAAACAATAACCAAAAGTGATGGGGGCGCTATACTCACGTCCAGTATGTGAACAACGGAATATAATAACAAGACAAATATGATATATGAGATGGATTTGTTATGATTGACGGCAGCATTGTGGTGTAGCGTATCAGACGAAGATGTTACTCAGCGCAGAATTATCTGTGTCTGCTGAAGACTGTATATTGTACATGGAAGCAATAATAACGGCTTAGTGGAATGGTATAAACAAATGGACGTCTATAAAAAAGGTGTACAGCTTGTAGGACATGAAATGATAATAAACAACAAGGAGCATTTTATCATGCGTTCCCTTTTCACTGTTTTCTTAAATATCCACGACGGATGGATGAATTCAATGAAATCTACTCCGCTTCATGTTTTAAGAAGGAATGACTGCGTTGAAGTGGCATAACGAAAAGTCAGTTGATGAAACCGGAAACCCAGTTAAAGAACCACAAGGAGGCGTATAAATTTCCGCAGTGCATCGATGCAATATAGCAAGATGCTACAGTGAAACGGATATTCGTGAGCTATTAAAACTCTATAAAATTCGCGGAAATCCATTAATCCAAGAAATTCATTAAATTCATATTAGGTAAGGTCAATCCTCGAATCTAATACACAAGTTCAGCTCAACTATTCTCGACGGGAAGACATATTAAACAAAATGCATTAACGCGGTAAAGAAACATTAGCGGACTAATAAAGGCAATACTTTCTTGTAAACACCGCAAGGCATCTTAAGAATCAGTTGTACAAACTAACAGTCGGCTGCCCGTTGCGCTGCGCCATTACGGATGTAAGAAGCGCACAAGAAAACAAACAACAAATCCATTAATAACAACAAAAGGTGCGCGCGCACAAAAAAGCACGCCACCGTATAACAACAAAACACTTTTCTTTCACCTTGCAGAATCGCAGCCGCGCCTCGATCATGCTGAAAAAAAGTTGCAGCGTTCGCGTGGCTTAAGTCATCTTCACTCTATTGAGCTTA
>JANSTS010008120.1:6726-40866 GCA_026546915.1 Sylvicola fuscatus | reverse complement strand
GAAAAAAAGTTGCAGCGTTCGCGTGGCTTAAGTCATCTTCACTCTATTGAGCTTAAAGCATTTGCAACGCGAGGAGCACGCCTCGCCGCCGCCACCACCACCACGCAGCTGCGCGCCAACGCCAATCTTACGTTGAACTCTGCAGACCCGTCTTCAGTCCACCAGCGAACAAGAAGGTACATACCGTTTGGCGCCGTGAGTCGTGATCGAGTCGTACGTACAAACGCGGAATTCTGATCTACAGGTTCACTGATCACTCGCACGCCTAATGTGATCTTCTTGTTCGCAGCTTCAGGCGATACATTACATGGCGTTCAGCGATTTAGCTGGATGCAACCGTCTTGCGGGAAAAACGTTTGTTTATTTCGAATTTATTGTATTTATTGTGAATTTATAGCGTTTTTTACAAATCACTCATAACTGCTATTGACAGTAGCCGCCTGATTTATGGGCGCGATATGGGTAAATAATAATTAAGCGTTGCCAATTTTTTCGGTTGAGAAATTTGGTTGGGTTGAGGTCAAGCACCATTTGATTTAGGTTATTTGGCGTCTTTTAGTCGTAAATTGCACCGCGAGTTTTAAACTTTCTGTGCTTCCAAAAAAATTGATCAAACAAAATAAGTCATCATTAAAATAGACAATTCTAAATTCTTTGCTGCTCAAGATTTATATCTGCAATTTTGAAACTTTTAGACAGATTGTACTCAAGATGATATTTTACCGCGGGGCTGACCTCGCGTACAGATAACTGAGTTCTTCTGTAAACAAGTTGCCATAATGACATATCTGCCACTGCTTAGAAGTAACATCTTGAACGTCATCATTAACAGCGATTATTCTCTACTTACTCTTCTACATACTTTCGATCAGGAAGAGTTAAATTCAAAGAAACGACCAGCAACTTTCCGCTCAAGATGAACTGTAAAATGGCATTTTAATTCAAGACGATCACTTAAGGGAAAAAAATGTGGACGCGCTCATTGTTAAGTGCAACGACTGCCAGCTTCCAATATTATATTTAACAGAAATGGAATGTCGCTGGCTTCCTGCGTATATATTCCATCGGCGACGCATAATGGCCGATGATGCAGCGTCTTCTACCTGCGTCTTCCGCGTTCACGAGATCGCGAGCAATTAATATTGAGCAGACTAGTTATCAGGGAAGGTGGATTGGATCAATTAATCTCTATCTCCTAGCATTACTTTCACGATGCGGTGCGGCGTTACTCATAATAGCATAACGGTGTTTTTTTTTCAGAAGAAGAAAAAATTGAGACATTAAAAATGAATTAAGATTCAAACAAAGATCGGGCCAGATAGGTCGATTTGTCACACAGTCGAGTCGACACAGCCTCTTTGTGTCGCATCTAACTTGTATTTGGGTTCGATTCTTATGTTGTCGATATTCACATCTCGATAAACTAATCAAGTGGTGTTTTACCTAATTTATGCAAACATCGTGACGTATAAACATGAAAAGCATTTTCTTCGAAATTTATGCACAGCAAGAGATTTATCTGCGCCCGATTTGTATATATTGAATGAGATACGCGAAGCTGCTACGTGTAATCTAATTCGACACAATGTTTGTCTTGTGACTTTCTCGGCGTGCATGTACTCGCGCATATGTATATTGATTGGAACGGTAGGCATTGCCGCCACATCCGATGTGCAAGAAACAGGATAATCATATATGCGAGGAGAGGCGAGGCTGGCGAAAAAAAAAAAAAATAAAGGAACACACATTCGCTACCAAATGTGCGGATGAAAACGGGCCAAATAACGACTGTGGCAGCGGTTTATTGTCAGAATATTTGATGTCTTCATTTGTGCTGTACGCCGAAAAAAGGATGTTTGGTCTCACCACCGTGGTCGCCAGTTTGCTTGACGTGGCGCACAGTATTTGGTTACATCGTCGCACTTTTCAGCGTGTAACTTTTTATGAAAAGGTTTTAATTAAATTGAAAAGGGTTTGCGCAACCTTTATGCGGTTTTTCATGCAACTTTATGCCGTTCAATGTTTTTCTCTCCTTCTTCTTCTTCTTCTTCGTTTTTTGTTGTTGGTATGTTTATAATGTTCAATGTTCACCCTCGGCAAGATGTATGTACTTCCGAGGCACAAAGCTGGCTATGGCGCAAATTCATTAATCAATATTCAAATTAAAACGTGACCACCTGCCCTTTATCCAAATACTATGCTGAATAGCGCAGATTGGAATCCTGTGAGACTTATTCATATTTATGCATGGGAAAAACAGATAAACACGTTGATTACAGTCCTTTCAGGGTGCTTCAAATGCAGCTTAGGGGTGACAATTGCCAAACAAATCAACTGGTCTGTTTTAAAGTTGGTCAACTTTCAGGCTTAAGCCAAATCGACGATTCATTACATTTTATTGAGTATTTAAAGTGCATTTAACTTAAATTACTATGCTAATTGTGGGTATTTTTTTGTTAAACGGAGTAATTTCGCTATTAAATTGTCAATATAAGGTATATAGTTATAAAAAGAATTTACCAATATTTCATCCGTCAGTGGGCTGAATGAAAAATAGATATTTTTGGTGCAATAAAATAGCCCATCATGTAGCTTAATCGTTGACTGTATGTCTCTGCATTTATTTAAATTGCACTGAGTTTGCACATATCAAATGCATATCAGGACTAAAATAAATGCACTTGCCCTCATCACAATAAATAAATAAATCAGCATCCACTCAATTGGCCGCTCATAAATATTCCAGTTATGAGAAACACACTCAAACAGACAGACATCAGGGTGCACAATTTGCATATCGATTTTATTTGGATGCTTTCCAATTTATGCTTTTTTTACACATAAAATATCTACCGATGTTGAATGTAGCCGGTATTATTTTATGTGTGCTTCACTTTATGTGTACCTGCATGGATTAAAAAATAAATAAACGTAAACAAAAAAGGTATATTGATGTAACAACATAGCGCGCGCAATCTATATTTTCCAATATTTTTGTTTTCCTCTGCAGCATTATGTTAAATTTACTGTGCTCATAGTGAGGCTGGTGTGTTCATAAACAAAGAAACAATTTGAATATATACGTATATAAATATATAAAAAAAAACAATATATAAAGTATTTGGTTCCGCGCGTAAGCCCTCCCGTCTGGGGACGGTTGAGACCTCCAACCAAGACAGCACACGCGACGCAATCTTCCGAAGACACTCGTGTAGATAAGGTATTGGAGACGCACCCCGATTGTTTTTAAGCAAATATGAAGCTGATTTTCATATTTTTCAAGTGGTCTCAAGTTGTAGATAATGTGGAAAGACGTCAGTTCCCATTGGGGAAAAAGAGTTCTCCGTAAGATTGGTAGGATAGACTTAATACATTTTTAAATATTTTGCCCAGGAGGTGAAACTTCCCAGAATTGTTTTTACAACGAGATTATTTTTCTTGAATATATTGTTTGTTATAAAAATATGCTTCATCAATTATGTTTAAAATTGATTTTGTGACCGTTTGTCATAAAAGTTTAAACAGTCATTCGAATAATTTAGCATCATTAATTGTTGTTTTAATTACTTGCAACAAATTTCGGTGTTGTGATTGTAAATAAAATTTCGTCGAAAATGCAAAAAACCTGCAGCTCTGTATTAATTTTTTTGCCATTTCCAACGTTAATGTATTGAACGTTCACCAGAACTAATTATAAAAATTTCACGAAAGAACGCTCAATATTCGATTTTATTGTCGTGCAATAAAATTTTTTTGTTTTTCTTAGTGTTGTCTGCGCATAAAAATTCGGCTTTCCAGAAGCCTGCTGAGTTAACTGGTTGCCATCTAAATGACAAACCACGAATTCGTGAACGTAATTCACTAGTATAATTATATTTCTCATCTCCTTCTGTATTTCTTCACAATTCAAAGAAGGTCAGAAGGAGAAAAAAACCGTCGCCTGCCGGTGATTTATACAGTCTCTTTTTGTTGGAGCTAAACATGTTGTCGATTTTTTACTAAATCAGGTGTAAAATGTAAGTCAGGCGTAAGCGACATATGGCTTCAAGAAATTCCTCCTTCGTCGCTTTTAACTCTTAAAGACGTTATACGGTGGGCATAAAACGCAGTTTTAGGTGCACGTATCCGCTTCACTGCACAAGGTCAATAATGCGAGGAATTTCGGAAGCCATATGGATGCATCTGGTGCACATTGATTGCAATCATGCAGTCAAGGGTAAATGTCTTTAATCTGACGATATACTTTTAAAATCGCTTTGGTTTAACACATAGAGACGTCAGTCGAACATTGCAGGTACCTGCACATTTAAAATTCAATATCAGTTGAAGATCACAGTATTTAATTTCTAATAAATTGTACATCTGCTGCATAAAGACGGTAGCATCTTTAAGTTCACCTTATACCAACAGCAGTCAAGCCATAATTATCAGTTTATCGGTATTCTTTCAATATTTATTAGAAGATTCAACAGCATTTAAATACCTTTTGAAGCCATTTCCACGCGATTGCCGTGCCTACGTCAAAGATTAAGGTACTTTGCAGCCCCTCAAAATGAATAAACTGCATCCTTTGCAATTTATTGCCACTTATTTCAATTAAATCTCTTTCCCTACGATGTTGTGTGGCTTTTAAGATCTTTTTTACGATCTATCAAATTATGTAAAATTGATGAAACATATTTGCCCGTTGTAAAAGTATATTAAACACGTAGAATTAATGAAAATCGTTTGAAATTCAATCAAACTGCACGCTGGTAACGTACGATATTCGTTTCTGATGCTTACTACTTGCTACATTGAGTGCTCGCAGATCACAACATTGAAGTTTAACTTTCAACATGGCATACATAGATTAAGCGAGAAATATAATCAGCATGAGCATAAAACCCCAATTAGTCTATATTTTTGCTGAGATCTCTCCGCTACATGATCAACATACATTTTATGGAGCGCAATTCACTGAAATTGCATGTAATCACAGGCTGCGGCTGTCGTCTTGGAAACTCAGATAAATTCCACATTTATGATGGGTTTTTCGTTTCAACATTCTAGCCCAGAAGCGAAGAGTTGCACCAATAAAATTATGTATTCTTTATTTTATTTTATTATATAATTACTTACCAACTGTTGCCACTTTGCTGAATATGAAATTATGTGCTGACCATTGTACTTTATTTATTGCGGAAAGTTCTTTAAGAATCTGTAAAAATAAAAATAAAATAAATTTAATAAAAACGCAATAATAAAAAAATATTATCTGCTAATAAATTCTACAAAAACACAATTATTTTATATGTTTATGACAAGGAACTATGTCAAGTATCCTTTTTGCGCTCTTCTCAGCGTCCTTATGTGGAGAGATAGTGTTACATAATGTGGGCAACAGCAACATTCGATGCAAACCGCAGTGCCACAGTTCAGATACTCTGCCAGTCACCATGTATGCACTTTGGTTAGAAACGGCGGTTGTAAATTGATGTTCACTGGATTCCAGATCATATTACAACATGTCGATTAGCTTGTCATCGTCGGCGGTGTGAACAACACGCCAATGTCATGGCATTAATATATATTTGTGCTGGAACCCCTCCACATGCACTCATCTATTAAATTAATAACTTTGTAACTACTGCAGCATGCAGCCGCTGCATCCCAGTAACTGGCAGTGATAAAGGCGAACGACAAACGTACAGAAAGGAAAACGGCATTACAATCAACTAGTTGTGCTACCATCGCGAAAATTGCAGCGGCGAACCCGTTCGCGCTGCTACACTAATGATTGAATAATTATTCCAGAATATTATTATAAAGTGTGTTATCGCGATATTGGCAAATTAAACCATCGTTGTGTGGTTCATTGCACCGGCGTGGTAGTAGAGTAGCAGTGAGTAGCACGTAATAAGTGCAGCAATGAACATTATGCAGTGGCTCCGCGCGACCCTGGCCGCAGCTTGTGCATCGTCGGTCTGCATGGTATCAATATCGCGGCGAGTGGCACTATTTTTACCATGACGGAGGAATGCATTTTGTGAGGTATGCAAATGAGACCGTAAAGGGATGATGTTATGTTTAACTTAACTGGTTTTCGTAGCCAAATTGCATTGCATTTCATGTATGATGACTTTGTTCCTATTGTATTATTATATCTCTGCTGTGCGACCAATGTTTATCAAAAACCGCCAAACTACCCACATAATTAATTAATCGGGCAAGCACCAAATTTAGTGAGATAACTCGAATTACCTCGTGCAAGTAAAATTCTATGTAATTACAATGATTTTGTCTATGGAGGTTACATGAAGTGCTCGCACTCAACCACATAATGTAGCCGAATAAGCATGAATTATTCATCTTGTTTACTCCGTCGATATATGCAACGGCTATTTGATTGAGCGCGCTTAGCGTTCGCATAGTCCACACCCTGCAGATGCACTCAACGCATCGGCATCATATTTTAGCGCGCCGCGGACGCGATCTGTGTCGGAATGGAGGCCAGAAATTTATGCAAAATAATTTTATTATCATTCGCCACATTAAACGAGCGCACACCCAAACGAATACCGCATCGCAAAATTTAATGCAATTAGAGTCTGCATTCCGACTCATTACCAATGCATTTACACACCGTACCAGGTGCATTTCGCTTCAAGTAAATGCACCGCTGCGCCGTGCGCTTGTTGTAATTTTTTTATTGAACAAATAGATTTGCTCGTTTGTCAATAATAAATTCGAAATTCATTATAGGAAATCATTGGACGAACGACGATGCATCAGCGCTAAAACATGATGCACTCAATGGTCAATCAATATCTGTAGCATATAAATCTAACTAGATAACATGACGCCGGTGAAATGTTCATAATTCATATAGTTTTGAAAATTTCTATGTTAATTTCAATGAATGTATGCTGTATGCTCCTATTATATGCACATTTACAGTGCTGAATGTTGGTCGTGTTTGTAGCGGCCGCATGCGGTGTTTGTTTGGATGCAGTAGCATAACATATACTAAAATATAATGCGTTTGGTTTGCGGTGGTACAACCATTTCTGCTTTATTTGTGACTGGATGACAAAATTAACCAAAATTCCAGACTAATTTCGTCGTTTTGGCTTTGCATTGTGTCTGGTTAATTTAAAGCTGAATGTAATTTGAAAAACATGCTTTAAGGCGTCACAATTAAGGGTTGCTCTTGCACCGTCGTACATTGTAAACGATTTGTTGCAATCGGCATAGATGTAATTGTCAACAATGCAATGTCGCAACTTATTCAAATTTGTACAAAAACATAAGAAGCAGCAAAAAAAATCTGCAATGATGCAGACATTTTTCTCACGATACTTCTTCGCGCAGATGTGTATCAGCATATGGAGTGCATGTACAAATATTTCTTTATGATCAACACGCTACTTAAAAATTGATGATGCCCGCAGTAAAACGAAGACGACACTAAAACGCACCACCAGACCGCGGCCCTTGCATTCTCCGCATTATCTACAATTGAACGGTTGCAATTTCAAGCGAATTGCAGTAACGCATCGACGCTGCAACCATGGGGGATGATTTAAAGAACCAACAATAACGGGGCGTAAATTTCCAAAATTTCAGTGGCCACCATCGATTACGCTATTGCCGCCAGCTGGATGCCATAATCGACAGCACAAATCTGGTGGGATTTCATTTAAATTTCGATGTTTTTATTAAGGGCATATTGCACTCAACTTATGCTCGTTTAGTTAAATATATAGATCTCGCATGTTCAAAGAAATGCCATTGGCCTGGCAAATTTCTGCACTCTCCCGTCTGCGGTGTAAGATGATTGCAGTGATACATAATTGTTATTTTGCGTCAAGTTGCAACTTGCAATGCACTTGTAGGAACCGGTTGAAGGATTCAATCATTGCACGCACGCTTGCACGCATCCAGTTGCATTTCTGTGTGCTGACCAAAGATGTTGGCCATACCATGAGACGAGATCGACGTATGAGGAGAAATACACGTTCAAGATAATAATAATAATAATGAAACAACAACCTAAAGACATAATAAAAGCAGGTACATTGCAAAGGGAACGCACATAAGTACGCGTCTTGTGAAGTTTTAAAGTGTGACCACCTGCACCAGGCGTCCAATCACCGATCGGATGAAATCAAGTTTGTGGAGCGCGCACAGATTTTGCTTTCTTAATGTTAAGATTTCTTTTTGCCGTGTTTGACTTTTAATTCTTGCAGCAGCCCGATGGAGAGAGAGGCTATGCGCCTTTTTTTCCGTTCGCCTTCTGCTTTCGAGTGTGTATCTCATTTTCATTTGTGTATGTCGCTTTTGACTGGTTCGCGTCTTATGTTTTTTTATGGCAATGTCGTTGATTTCCTTTGCCTCATAATAATATGTGAAACCTTATATAAACCAGTTTATTACTCTGAATATTACGGCGATCTCGCCATAGGGATAATCTGATTTCATCTGCTTTTTCTCTGCGCCGCTTTCATTACACTTCATACCTATAGTCTCTATAGACATTGGCTGCTTATAATATGAGCTTTTTACGTGTAAACTGAAAATTTGAGTAGGTAAAGCAAACCAAAAAGCGTGGAATCAGCTAAAGCTGGCTGCCGTTTTCTGTGGGTCCACACTCCACATCCAATCCGATCGCTACACCATATTTGAATGTTGGCTTGGTCCGACACGGCGCAAAAACCATCCGCAACGGAATGGTGGGAACTCAAGCCAAGCTCATTAAGTTTGGCGTGTTGCACTTGTGCAATGTGCATATGTTTCGTTTGCATACGCGTTACACGCTTTAAATTCAAAGTACATACTTCCTTTGCACGCGTCCAATTACCGATGTCTAACTGACAGTTAGCATATTTTGCGTAAAGTCAAAAACGACATTGAAATGGAGATTTTAACGTTTTTTTGATGACTTGCTAATTCAGTGGATGTAAGGAGACAACATTTCATAAAAGGATTCTGACAGTGCTGTGTCATTAATATTAAGCCGTTTATTTAAGAGATGAACCAAGGATATTTAATGTTTATCACCACATTACAAACATACAATATTTAAATTGTGTTTAACAAGGTGTGAAAACAACTTTTTTAATTGCGACTTAAAGTAAGTCGTGTTTGTTTAGTGGATCGTGACAATTGGGTAAAAACAATTAAAACTAAACTCGCTAAATAATATTATTTACCAAAATAGAATCAAAGGAGACACCATTGACAGACATTAAAGAAAAAAACGCTTCGCTGGAGAATTAAAAGCCGTTTGCAAGGCTATTTAGCCCGAGGAATATGTTGGGGTTGGTCTCCTGTTGTAGTGCGTGTCCTGCGCGCATATATTACGACTTTTCGAAAAATTGACAAAAATAAAAGAATAGCGAAATGTTATGTTTTTATTGTTTCACGCAACATTAAATTATGCGTAAATTACTGAGACTATAATAGAGCAAAACCGTACGGATATCGATTTAACAATAATATTTTTATGTTCTTCCCGCGACCATAAATCATGATAATGAGCAAACTTTTGACATATTACCCTCCAGTAGTCGTAAGTGAGAAAATGTAGTTCATCCAACTACTTCTTAATCGAGCTTCGCCTTCTAATTAAATCGAGAACCATTCGACAATCTATTTTCGTATTTGAATATTCTAAATTCAAATGTAGATTGGTATATGAAAGACATTGTTTGGAAATGGTGTTGTTGGTTTAAGAAGCCAACAAAATGTATGGATGAAATGAGTACCAAAAGCAACACAAAACAAGGGTTATCACTTAACTGAATCTCCACTAAAGACATCTCAATTGATCGCGCTTCTCTATCGTATACGTCTTTATCGGTGTCTTGCATTTAAACAAACGTATAAAATGTCTGAAGACAATATTCGTTCTCTTCTGTGTATCTTTTTGTTGCGTTTCTAAGCGGTAAAATGTTATTCCGACAAGTCCCCGGCTGTGTTATTGATCTCCCCAATTGACCGTGTATTTCAGGTAACTTAAGGTTTCAATGGGGGCCCCCAGCCAAAAGAGGCGCCTTTAAGATGACCTCTACAATTTGCATAAGCAGACAACTGATTTAATATTACGGTTTTCCACTTGAAGTAGCCCTCTTGTTGCCAAAGATTTATGCATAAGAACTCTGTGCCGTTTGCATTGTCGCTGTTAAACAATGTGCATATAAGAAAACGTAAATGATTGTCGATAATCACCTGAAAAACAGCGACCTTACATAGCTGCCGCTGTTATTATTTGTTACTGGTATTATATGTAGAGAGCTGAAACAACAGTGTTAGGCATATATTAGGCATATTAATAAGTGGAGGAAGACAGAGAGAAAAGCTCTTTAACTTATCACCTCATTTATGGTAAATAATTCCGGGCCCAACCACTTCATTTGCTTAATGATGTACGAAACTATACGAAATAAATAATGGGAATGAATTATATTTGTGGATCACGACCGACAGAGGCGATTCCATAAATTTGAATCACTTACACATACAAAAATGCTCATATGTGCGAGATCTTAGCAACCTTTGAACAAACTGTAGAGGCGGACACTACAGCCAGGTGTCGTCAGTGGCAAAGAAGTTTTAACAATTTGATCACTTTTTTGGGTATTAATTGTTTTCTAAAAATTGTTTCTTAATTGACGGCATTAAAATGCAATTAGGAGTCGATTCAGTTCGTTTGATATAAGATTAAATGTAATCTGAAGACGTGACGACTCTACACTTGATTAATTGGTGCAGACAATAAGATGAAATGCAGCCGTTCAGATTCGGTGTTGTTTCTCAAATTCAGATAAAACTCCACCTTCAAAAATCACACAAAAAGCCAGATGAGTTTCACATATCTTATCTTCTCCGCGATGAGGGTCTCCATTTCACTGAAAGCTTTTAATCAATCGCACAACCTAGACTGAATGATCGTAAATAAACTTAGAATTTACATAGAGTAATAATTCATAATTTCGTTTCTCCGCTGGCTTGAGTACGTGACCGCACCTCGAATACTAATCATATGTATATCCATTCTCTTTAGCAGCGTCTACCTGGCCATATCATTTGCACTGTACTGGGTAGATACAATAAGCATGTATGGATGCTTTATTATCGTCTATATTCGATATGATATACCTACATATGCACATTAAGCGTTACTAAACGCCGCTCTACATGTAAGAGCGGTTTTCCCTCTTTGTTTCTGATTAAGATATGATAGTTTACCTATATCAGCAGTCAGTAAGTATACGAATATAATGGTTGAGAATTTTCGGTGCCGTGTGTACTAGATTACGCTTCTTCCGATCCAGCCTTTGGTTACGATGCGCGATGCCTTCTAAGGTGGCGTGCTTGCCAGCAATATAATAAATCATTATTGATATCTCTCTATTGATTTCCATTTACTCTAATTGAAAAGTTCAAGCACACAAAACTGTGCAATGTTGTTTATCTAGTAAACTACCTAACTAAATATATAATGCTGGAGTATCGGGATAATGAAATATTTCAAAATTGATTGATCCCCAATATGTATAAGTGAATAGCAAATAGACGCGCTGCAAAGAGCTTTGCTATTTGCTTTGTTCTTCAGCGCCATTCGCAGCCGCTACTGTTGGAGCGCGAAGAGTGGCGCCCGTTTTACGCCTTCAGTGAGCTTTTGCGCTGTCACCGCCTTCGACACTCTTTTATTTTATCGCCGTTTTTAGTTTTTTGTTTGATTTTCTTAGAGTCTGTAAATTTAATGGTTTTATTGAATGATAGATTAAATACATATAAAGTCACACTTTATCCTTACGTGTGCCACAAGTCCTTAAAGTACATATTCATGTAAGGGACGTTGTAAATTGTTTATAGAGGCGCATAAACAACGTGTAGTGCAAAATGCCCATTAAGGATGGAAATATTTATAATTTCACCATGAATAAATTGCATGAGATTATGCAAATGCATCGACAAAAGGCATGCAACAAATTTGCATATGTGAATATATTTTCTGCAGGTTGATTGTGTGTGTAAACCTTTATTAAAGGGTTTTTGTGCTTTTAATGGATATATTTACGTTGTAGTCTAATACAATAATAGAATTGTTGAAATTTCTAGGAAAAGGATTTTTCTTTTAATTTAAGAATAATTAATTATGTAGTATGTTTCGACTAAAATTAAGAAGATAATTGTTACAACAAATGCTATACCATCAAATTCCGTCTTACAGGTCAGCAAACAGTTATGCTTTCTTTTTCTTTCTCTTCTGTTTTGAAACCACCCCCGGAATAAATTGCATATGCATTATGCTAATGTAAGATATGCATGCAACCAATTTCCACATACAACCTGCATATTGCACTGCTAATTTGATTACGTTCCTCTTCTTAGTTCAGAGGCGTTCCCCTGCATTTTGCACTATAACGCCAGTTCTACATAATTCAGGCGAAATGTGTTTACTCGCCGACTCCTACTCGCTTCCAAAATTAACCATCATCTCCCATTTCGCGCCAGCTAACTACTCACCCCCATGCCATGCTAAATGTATGTGCACGTATTGTTTTATGACGTTATCACGATTTGTGCGCGCCAAATTAATTTAATCCCGGAAATTGCAAAATTATGTACTTACAGATGATACACAGAGATCCCTAAACGCCCGAAATCTCATCGGGTCTAAACGAATCAACGATCATTATTATAATATGTGTAGCATATGCGTATATACACGCTACAGAAATGTTAATGTGCCTTCCACCAAAGTCTCCACATATCGCCAGCGCCAATATATTCATAACTAACATATATGGTAGCGATTAAACGCTGATGCGTATGTCAGCTATAAAATATTTAATCAATCAATCTGGGGCTTATTTCAATTAAGGCCACGTCACTACCTACCGCACACGGTAATCTTTCATTTAATATTGTAGCCCTTATTTTCCCTTTGTTCATTTCGTTATTATAATATTGTTGAATGCGTTCTCAAATCGTTAACTTAATCTCCGTGTCGTGTTGTTGCCGTCATTTTTCGTTTTGTTCTTGCACCGAGGCGCTTTTTTACCACTGTACTGAAAAATTCCCTTCAACAATCGTGTGACCGCCAAACACACCTTCGACGAGCAAACGTCTTAGCGTAATGGCGCTGCCACAGAATAGAAGAAACTCGACAATTCCATTCACAATATGACTGTTTTACAATGCGTTTGAGTAGCCGTCGGTTTGCAATGCCATTATGAAATTATCAGGTGCTGTAACAATTTTTTACGCATGACTGAATTGCTTGCAAAAATATTTAAGGAAGGTTTCAATGTAGGTAAGTGTATATACCTAAGGCATGACGAAGTGGCTATTCTATGCAGTATTTTTCACACGCACTTGTGGCTAGCGTCAGTCAATCCCCGTCTTTAAGTTGTGACTACGTTCAAACGCTTCGAGGTTTATTTTAGGATTTTATTGGTCACTGACCACTGTGGTCAAGTATACACTTTCTCCTTTCTTTACATTGTCCACGCAACATTTTCCGCACCGAATTCATTTCCCTCAACGTGATCTTAGCGAAAAGCGTAAAGTTTATTTTTGTACAAAATATTCCTCATTTCCATTTTGTGTCCTAATTTTTAGTTATTTTTCGATGTGATCACTGGCCACTGAATTTTGTGGATTTGAAAAATAAAGCGATAAATCTCTTTGAGGTGCTAGTATTTCTTTAATGTCTTGAAAGTAGACAATGGTCGGACAACTCATAAATTTTATTGAATTTCCGGTGATCAATCAGACTTCAGAAATAATTGATTTGTTTTTGTGAAAGTAGAAAAAATTAGTTAATAACATCTCTTGCAATATTTATTTTGCGCTTACCGTATTTGGCTGTTGTCATAAATGACACTCTCAAAACATCTTACAAATATATTCGTCACGAGCAAGACTCACCTATCAGGTGTGCAACACAAATCAAATTCACAAATGTATAATTACTGAAAGAGTGCTTCCAAATTACACTCAACCTCCGCGATACAATTGTAAGACTCAGAATACACTTATAAACGTATGTACTCAATTCTCAAGATGTTGTTGTCTCCGACGCCTTGTCACTCACCAACAATGGACTGCCATTACAGAAGCGCTGAGTTTGAGACAAAGCTTAGATACACGAACTCTCATCATCTGTCGGTTACACCAATCGTTTTCACATAGTCTTAAGGTGTTGCGCAATTCGAAATTAGCATATTCTCACACTGATTTTTAATCAGCTGTTGAGCGCTTTAGTTCAATAGACCAACTCCTGCGTGTCTTGCCCATATATACATACGTAAGAATGTAAAGCATGTCATTTACGGGCCGCTTAATTCGCACAGGTGAGAATGAATGTGTGAAATTACCGTATGTTGTTGCCACTCCTCTTGCCGCCGAAATAAAAGCATCGCAATATTAAATTGGAAATTTGATTGAATTTAGTAATGCGCTTTTGAATTCGAACCTGGACCTGGATCCACCAGTGCCACTTCCTCACCTTTTCCGCGGCAGTTGAGTACTTATAATGTTAATGAAAATTGAAAACACACCGTTGACGACTGTAAATGTTGATGTGGGTGAATCGAGATAACTCGTATTCATACGCCACATTCCATTATGTATGCTGTGAGAAATATGCTGCGCACACACAAAATCCCATTTATGAAAATGTGAAGCAGTATGAAATTAATTAATATATTTGCATAATTGCAAGGTATTTTAAAAAGTGCTGTAGCAGTGCGGCATGATGTGAAGCAGGAACTACAAATGTGGAACATTCTGTGTTCGTTAATGAAGAATATACAGTATATTAGTTGGAAAAGTGAAAATAAAATGATAATACGCAGAAATGTATGCTGAAAGACATATAAATGGAAGAAGCATTCACACCCACATTTGTGGGTAATTTCAAACAATAACCAGCAGTTGTATCATTTACAGAAATTATGTAGTGCCGTTCTTTGAGCGAATATCTTGCAGCATAATAATTTAAATGAGGTTTTTGCATATAAATTCTCTGGTGATATTCACGACGGTTAGCCGTCCTAGAAAACAATTAAAACTTATTACGTTTGCAAGAATCCTAGACGGCGGAACAATTCCACTTCGAAAGTAGTCCAGCATATAATGATCAACAGTAACTCGCAATTTATAAAACAAATCCAGATAAAAAATTAATTTTAATGAAAATGGTTCCAGGAATGTCGGAATTAAGTGAAGTATACACTTTACGAGCATATAATTTATTAGGAAATAAAATTATAGGTGATAATTTTAATATGTTTCAAAATAAATAACACCTTTTTAATTATATGTAAATAAATATATCAATTATTTCATTCACACGTTTGTCTTTGCTACACCTTTTTCATTTAAAACATCAAATAAACTCCCAGTTGCATGTTTCTGCAGCCAGTTTATAACAACCAATCTACATGCAAGGTAATAACTTTGAATTACCGCGACTCCACCAGCAATACATAAATTCAAATGGATGTTCATCTTGCAATCACATAAAGTTATTACTCCAGCATCGTCAGTAAATTACATGCACAAGAAAATGTAAAACGATATGCTGATGAAGAAAATTACATACTAGAGAAACATAGTTTAAATGCAAAATCAATTATTAAGTAAATTCGCCACAGCCCGGCAGTCAATCAAGGGACGAAAATGTCTGACCGTCACGTCACCTTGACACATCTGACCAGCTTGCATTTAAATTAATAGAAGTAATTCAAAGATCTCGTCTTGTGGTGTCAAGTGTATCGACTCAGAATTCGATTTATGCATACTTCTACTAAGCATAGAAGGGGTTACATCTTGTAAACTGTACATCAAGAATATTCTAGTTAATCTTGATGTCAGTAATTAACAATAATTTTCAGAGTATTCTACAATTAATCTGAGCAGCGTCAGCACTTGATTAAAGTCAGATTTGATGCTGTAATTTACACTGTTTCCATATATGGTTGATGAGTTCAAATTGTAATGATGGGTCTTGTAATTTGAATTGATCTTGAAGACTGCTTTTAAGCTACCACAACAACATAATAAGCTCATAACTACTCACATAAGCCACATGCAGAGTTAACTAGCATCGGACGGCCACTACGCTCTTGCTGGCAAATTATGTTTACCAAAAGTCCAGTGCTGAACTGTTTTAAAAACAAACACTAGACTGATTCGTCTGCATGATAAACTCGTACATGGTTAATTGAGAAACGGTTCAAAATCTCAATTAACTTGTAATGCCACTCAGGTGATTGACATGCATGGTCGCTTGAAACCGCGTCCGCATCAAAGACAGCACAAAAAATACAATATTATGGGTAAATATGCAAGGAACGCGCGCACGCTTACCAGTCGTGCGAGCGCGTTTAAATGCGCGCGCAAGATGGGCAGTGCTGATAGTAAAATTTGTTAAACGGGCAAAAAAAAAATATGAAAGAAAGAGTGGAAGGTAAATATAGCATAAGCAGCACCATCAAAGAAGGAATATAACAACAATAAACTAGAAACGTTAAAAGCCGTTTATCGGCGCCAATAAATCAATTTTATAGAGAATCGACAAGGCATTCGATAGACAAGGAGGGCCTGTATGTGGTACCGCGCCACATAGACGAGCGATAGAAATCGCTAAGATTATAGACAGAAGACAGACCATTTCGACATGATTAATTCATAAATGCTGTACGTAAATTGACAAAATGCGGCGATATAATAGCTGGTTAAGTATCAATTTTATAAGCAAAGCATATCCAAGATTAGGAACCTACCCCAAACATGAAAAGTTATTTAAAGGTACAATGGCATCACAATGATCATGCCATCTTTTTTATGTTGCCACAAGCCCCCGAATGGGAATAGCAAATTAAATTCTGCGGTTTGAAACAACAAAGATCCGCAATCATTGCATGTTGGTAATGCTCATATAGCGTATTTAGGCACTCCAACATCCCATAAACTATGCGCTTAACAAGCGCTCCCAAATAGCTAACTTAAAGATTCATTATTTACCAAGAAATTGGCTGCTATGTCATTTTTCAGCGTATTTCAGACATCACGCATATTCTCCTTAGGCCAGTACATTGCTTAATGCTGGAACGCACCCATTTCTCAATCGCTCGCGCTCAAGAAACAACCAGGTGATAAATAATTAGACAAAAGGAGATGAATTATTGAATTGATTGAAGTAAGTAACTGGTATTCGGAAAACATATATTTTTCATATTCTTCACACAATGAACAGCGCAGATGCCTGACGGCACATAAGTGTATATCGTTTCAGCAAATCCATCAGATTGATGACTGGCATGCGTTTGGGGTCACACGTGGGCGGATCGGATAGGTGATTTGCTGTATAGCGACATCGCACAATGGGATTTACAGCATACAAATATATGTGTAGCATAGACAACACTACCTAAACAACAGAATGTAAACACTCGACATGCTGTACGACGGGCATACGACACGCGTCTTCCACAATCCACATGCCAACTCGTTAAGACTTTCAAATTGGGCGAATAACTGGGCGACGCGACGGGTGAGCTAACAATAAGACAATACAATGATCAAAATAATTGGTTCAATTCGGTAATTCCTTTGTAGGCTGCATCTCAAATACAATTGGTTGAGGGTTTTGATTTAAAATCGTTGTGCGAATTGCCAGCTCCGATTTTGCATTGTGTGCAGCCCACTTAAGAGGAACTTATTGCTACGTGCAGTTCTGTGCAGAAGCCCTACTTCTTTGCTCCGTTTGGATTACAGAGGAAAAGCGACATTCACCCACAAAGCTGGCAACGTGCTCCGTAAGAAAGTGGTGTAGCATTTCTCGGCAACTTTGTACTCTTTCATCTTTTATGTGTTTGCATAACATGCGGGAATACCTTCAAGGTGACTTTTGAACTTATTTCAAATAAACACAACCACCCCACTAAGAGGCTTAAAAATCTGTATACGGATCGTTAGGGGTTGCGAGACTTTCAGCTTTCCAGTTACATGTTTCCTGAATAGAATTCGTATCCGGTGCGCTGCATAATTGAGATTTCGAGTAAAATGTTATGGCAGCTCTGCGTTTGCTGTGTGGGCACAGAAATGATATAGACCTACTGGGTCATCCATAAATATTTTCTCCATTAGCGACACCCCTAAATGAATTCTTATCTATGGCGGTCACTTGAAATGCCAGCACCCCAGGCGAATATAGAAAAAAGCGAAAATAGTTCTGCCAAATGCGTCACAGTAGCGTCGCGTCGCGTCGCCTCGTGACTAAGAAATAGTTTGATAAAGAACCATTAGGCACGAAGTTATTATTTTTTTCTTAGCGTTGCAATGACAATAAAAACAAGGAAAAAACGCTGATTGCAAAACGACTCGTCATGAGCATATTTAAAAAGAAATGGAATGCTATTAAATTTCTGACAGGGACAAAATCGTGTCCGCGTGGAAGGGGCAGCGCATTCCTAATCCCCCATCCAGCAAGATACACAATTCTTTATAATGTGAAAAATAATGTCGTCAAGGTGGAGGCACTGTTTCCTTTGGTATAAGTTACTGCATTTTTCTATTGGAATTACGCTTTTCTTTATATTCCACCCCACGACTCAATGCAGGGCAACATTTTTGTATTAAAATAGTGAATATCTTTTAGACTGGTGAATGGGAATGATTTATGTAAACACTGTTGGCCAATCAATTTTAAATTGCTCCACGCACATAAATGGAAGAATGCAGTAGAATATGCTCTTGTTTCTATGAGAATAAACGTTCAATTTCATTAAAAAATTATGAATAATACATTTTACCAATTAATAAATTTTAATGAGCGAAAATTCTTATCTTATGGGGAATTTCATTTTATAATTTTATATCATTAATAATCAATAGAATGTCTGCCTTAAACGGAATTCTTCTAAATCACATTTTTAGCGATAAAACGAATTCTTATTAAACTCGTTCAAGTTTTCAAAACTCCTAATGATTTATTTAAGTAAAAAAATACATAATTAACATTTGTTATCATTCGGGTAGCTCCCTTAAGATTTCTGTTTACTCGGAATAGCAATTTAAAATTACATTTTTTTCCCGAATGCAAGCACATGCAGAGATTATTTTATGCTGGCAGCACTGCGTGTGATTCTCATAATTTAGGGTAGCACACGCACTAGTCCACAGAGGCCACTTGGAGGCAATATTTTTCTTTTATCTTTGTGGTCTTAGACGATTATCTTGGGATAATTATAGCCCTTAAAAAAGGGTTCCATTTCCTTTACGACAATCTTAAAAATACACTTCTGTTCATATACTATCTACTTGCACACAGCAACTCAACATCAGTCAAATCTGAACATGTAAGCATTTTTATTTGAATTTTCAGGGTATTTTTTCAGTATCCTCCAACGTTTTTTTTTCGTTAAATCGCTTGTAAAAAGATCTAAATAATTACTTAAAGTGATGGTCTCCAACTTCTTTTATCAATGATCTAATTAGGGGTTTCTTCCTAAGATTTTATTCTGATTCGGAACATTAAAGTGGTGGATTTTGTTCTCTATTGATTACCTACATGCCACACATGTGATGAAACAAAAGAAACAAACAATAAGTACGTACGAGAATAGAGAAAAAACCCAAGCGGAAATACCTCACATGGCAGAGGAATGTCAAATTTATTGAGCCTTTAAAGACAAGTCTGTACATAGAGATATGTTCCCAGCACTTTTATGTCTATCACGTGTTTGGGAGATAATGTTGAATGTTAATACGCAGCGTAACAAGGGTAGCACTAAAATATATGTGCACATAAACGTGTCTATCCTTGAGCATACAATGACATGCCTACAACATGCTACAGCACATATGGGGCGACACCAGCCACACCATTGCACCACCAGCCAACCCATGACAACCGACCAAAGCGTCTTAAATGTTTGCACTGCGGATGACAAGTTGAAGTACTTTAAGCCAACAAATCAAGCCATATACACTATACCATATATGGCAGCATACACACACACCATATGTACACATTCCATCTACCATATTAACACATATCCTTAGCGCTGTGCAGTGTGACTTAATTCCATTTACGCCAGAATAGATGTTGTCCACTTATCTGTACCCAGCATGCAAGTGAAGACTGAGGCGGAGAAAGATCACAAGCAAAATGCCGCCTCGCCAATTTGCATTTTCTGCCATCAAGAAATGATTTGAAATGGCTTTTGGTTCTCAATCAGTTGCATGGATGACAAATAATTTGCATAGCTTCATACAAATTTTGACATAAAATTGTGAATGTGAGCCCATAAAATCAATCGTAAAAAAATAAGCAGGCATCCCTCTGACTGGAGTCATTGAGGCGTTTTGGTTTTAATGAATTCGCAGCTGAAATTTAATATCGCGTTTGACGCGACACACAAAAGGGCCGCTCGTCATATCTTTTATTTAATGGCGCTTCCAATTAATCATGTAGTGATAATTATTCGAAAATATTAAATTTTGAGTTGCCGTTGAGCAACTTCAGAGACCTAAAGTTTTGAAGCGAAACCAATCGATGGGGATTTCGGGAAATAAAACCAGAGCAGCTCTCCGAATATGGCGAAAAGCTGTTAACAAAATTATAATGGGCTACTTAACTATTCACTTTTATTTTTTTATCAACATTTAAATATATGCTTTATGATGGCATTTGTTTGGTTTTATGTTAATTTAAATTCAAAATATTGTGAAATTTGCGGCCGACAAAAGCTTAGACTTAATTTAAATGTTAAACGTGTAATTTGTGTGTGTGATTGCTGGCGAGATTCTAGATTCTTACACTCGTCATATCACATACGCTCAAATCTATATGAACACTTATGCTGTTATTTGCAGTCAAAACCTGTGTGTCGCCCACACTCCAATCGAATATATATGTTGTATGTTCTGTCATGTTACGCATTAGGCAGTCGCCAAGATAAATACAAAGCACGCCAGCGAACGCTTGGCGTCTGCGGCTGTATGACTTGAAGTGGTTTTTAATTTATTTTCACATTAGCGTTTTTTTTTTTTGCGAGTCTATTGAAGACTGGAATCTGTACAGAGTGAAGAATGTGACGCCGTGTAAATTGCAAACATGAAATAAAAATCAACATTTGATGATTAATTATCGCGAGCTCATTAATTGAAGTTGTAGAAGTCGCCAAGTCTGCGTACTTTTTGTGCTGTGCCTTTTTTTTTTTACTTTCCTGCAAGTGGCGAATCGGGTTTGAATTGATTTTGTTTGGACTTAAATTGCTTTCAGTGATCAAAGTTGGTTTACTTGAAGGTATTTTGTTGTGCACGTCTAACGAAATTATACCATTTTTAAAATTTTAATTGGTTGTTCACATTGTGCACAATTTGAATGAACTTTTGTGATTACAGCATTCAATTCATTAGGATTTACCAATATTCATAACAATTATCGATGAATGCCACACAAGACGTTTTTGATTCTCTCAAAACTAATTCTTTTGTTAAACATTTTGAGTGGTTTAAGCTGTTCAACAAATGTCTTGTTCAAATCGTAATTGATTTTTTTTTTGCTGTTGGTTTATGGTATATCTAGTTGTCACCAGTTTAGGGGTAAAAGAAACTGAAATGTCATAATTTGAAATTCTTTTAAGGCATAAAACTAAATGTCTAATTATGAACCGACAAACATGAAATCTGATAAGACGACAAAAATTCAAATTGTCATCACGAATTTTTTTTTTTCGAAACACATAAAGTCTCATTAATGTAAGAGGGGAGAAGAGATGAGGATAAGACAAGTCTGGGAAATGGCGGGCACAAAAAAAAAACGAAAACAGGAGTACTGATAATCATTTTATCTTCGATGTAGGTCCACTTGTGTTGTCTTAACGGTCAGATAATCAATTAATTAACAGAATTTCGTGATTTTAAATGACTCACTTATCCTAATGAAGAAGACCTCGCCTCACCAAGAAAACAATATTGACAAGATTCAAGTTTGATTACATCGATGGAATATAAGATTGGTATGCTGCCTCTCTTTATAGTTATGACGATAAAATTTACGACTCTTAAATGAATTGTACTGCTGCTTTTATGGGAATTGTTTTGATACAATTTCTTGGGACTTTCATATAAGCCCATAAAAACCCTTTTTAGGATATGAATAAATTCAAACTATTTGGAATGCCACCTTAATTTTAAACTAATTAAAAGGTGAATAACTTTGCACGAATTGACTTGTTTTATGTTAATTGGTGTGGTTGATTTGAGTTGATTTATTTGTCCAATAAAATATTGGGGCCAAAACAACATCAGAAATGAAACCCGAAGCAGACGCCATGCCATCGCTGGAACTGCACAATTGTTGTCATGCGGCTAGAATTATTTGTTCATTTCAACCCTTAAGGTGGAACTTTTGCACACCCCAAATATTCGAAATCTTTTCATTCGCTTCCGCCAGTATGTAACACTTGTTGCGCCAATTTGAAGTTCAACATTTGAACACTTTTTGGTTTCTGTTCACGAATTTTAGGCGCAAATTGCGGTCAGTGGTTTGTAGGTAACTGCAAACACCTTTTTCGTTGTTGGCATTGCCTGACAAAACTTTATCACACAAAAACTATTCACCATCAAAAGAAAGTGGTTAGTATGTTGTTACTTTTTCGCACATTCATGCACTTAAAAAGCGATTATGCATAAACTTTCGCTCGACAAGTGGCACTGTAAAGCTTTTCATATAAATCTAAATTAATTACTTACCAATTTTCTCTTGCACACAAAAGACGGCGACAAATATCCACAAAAAAAGTCACAAGAAACAAATAACGAAAGTGTAAGCTCTTATCGTGCCACACAAAATAATCACTTTGTTCACTAATTCACTAAATATATTTTTTATTTTTTTGTATTGTTTATATTGTTTTCACTATTGTCGCTGCGTTAATTAAATACTTTTACTATATAAGTAAACGATTAATCAATTTACTTTCAAGCACCATTCACCTGAGAAGCACAACAAAATTCATTAATCCAAATTATCGTGTTAAATAAATTCATGAAATCTTTTTTCACTCCATTTTTTATTCACTCAGTTATTTTTAAACTTCCACTATTTTATTGCATTGTAAATAAACGTAAAAAATCATTTAAATTCACCGAACAACACCTTTGCTTATGTAGTCCGTTCTAAAAATGCACAAAATCAACAAATTCGTTAAAAACAATTTTTCACAAAGAAAATGCTCTCGTTCGTTTAAATAAATCCATCAATAATGATTTGGGGGGGTTGGTTAAAAATAAATCTTGACTTGGTGAAATCATAACAAATATCGCGAGCAATTACAACAAACAAATCGTCTCGAAATGATCACAACACGACGCATGCGAACGCATCACTTGAAATGAACTGAAACCATGCATGGGACTTGAGAGTGCGGCAGGCCCGTAGTCTCAGCTTAATTAATCTCGACGCAAGCGACGCGACGTAAGGCGTCCACACACATTTCACACACACATGAGTGGTTTTCACTCACACCACGCTCTGTTCCTGTATACAGGCACACATGCCGCCTGTGATACCGGAAAATACAAGAACGCAGATTGAAGAACAGCGGTTTATTCTTACATGCAAGTCACAAGCAAATATGAGCGACTTTTGAGTCGGTTTGGTGCTTCTGAGCCGCAGAGGTTCTCTATCCTGTGGTGTCGGTCACTTCCACAGAAACGGGTTTCACTCAAAGATGAAAGAAGTCTAACCTAACGCTGGCGACATTCAAATGGCGTTTTACTGTACCTTCACTCGGCGCTGAGGCAGGGTCTTGAGATGTTGGTCGTTGGACTGGCAATGAGGAACTACATCGGTCGAGTCATTAAAAATCACGATTTACGAGTCGACTCCAGTTGCCACAGCTCAGCATGTAAGCGATTTGTTGGCGTCAGTTCAACGCCTCAATTGCACTATTGTGCTTCAATGTTGTTACGTAACATATTTTTGCATATTATGTTATGTGCACTTTTATAAAAACCTCAATACTGATGTATAGAGCTCCTCTATTATGCATTTTGCGCATAAAAGTCGACGTGACACCCAACTGACGAGTGATCATCGAAGACGATATGCATGCGCATATATGTTTTTAATGCAATCACATGTGTAAATAAGAATTTTCATTTATAATAACCTGAGTCTTAAAGGCAACAAGAGAACTCAAAAAATTACCAAGTACCTGTAGAACCCGTTACAGCAATCTCATCGAAATAAAACGCAAATTCTGAATATTCATACAAAGATAATAATCGGCCTTCTTAAATGCATGAAAGGAACCCAACAAAAACGACGATGAATACTAAAATAATAATCTGGCGCTTCCCTACCTTCGAACTTTCATACATGATATTTACGCGTTTGTTTGAACAATATCTCAAATTTGCTTTGTTGTTGTATTATATGGAAGAACAAGCTCCACTTGCTCTTATGCAGAAGCTGTCTTGTCCATAATTTAGCAGAACTGTCTAAGCTTAGCGACATCTTTTTATCGCGTTAATTTCCTATTTTATGCCGATTGTATGAAGCATGTTTTTCTTTTGATAGGTTCAAATTTTATTTATGTGTCAGGACTGAGAATGAATACTTTGACGAGTTATTTTTTCCTTAAAATGCGTTTAAGAGCATCTTTTTAAACATACAAAATTCATGTACAGTAAAGTATCTATCTTATTGTCACATTTCTATCAAAACACTGTAATTCCAAGCCCAACAAATATGTTAGGTATAGGCATAACAGTATTCAAACCATAAAAACATGTAAGCAAAAGTTATACATAATATATGACTACATTTTAGTACAAATAAAGATTCTTTCGTTCTTAAAACGTCTTAAAATTGCGGAGGGCCGCACACAAAGCACTCGAAGATGCACAACACAAAAGACCCCAATTTCTCAAGCAATTGTTGCAGAAGAATGTCATCGGTGGAGGTGTACGACCTTGTTGGGAATTTAAATTCACAATGGGTGGAAATGTAATTTCGAAAGAGCATTAAAAATACTTAAAATTGCTGTGTTCGCTGTAGTATTTTGGTGAATATATATTGTTCAAAGTTCTGTCTTCTATATGTAACTATACAGGTACATGTGAGGCGCGAGCCAGTCAATAGCGTTTTCTCGTTATTAAAGTATAAATATAGTGTATATACTCGTTCGGACATAAAATTCAACAATGAGAAGAATTATGATTCGTATGCTTTGTTTAATTAAAAATGGGGCTGTTTGATTCATCACATTTGCCGACGTCGCATAGTTCTAATTCTGCAAAGAATTTTGAGAATTACACGCCAAATTAATGGTCTTTTGTAAGTGATCAATAATTTTACACTAATTACAATTTAATTCTGTCTTAAATAATTATTTATATAATCATAATCCATTTCTCATTAGTTAAGTCGTCATTTTAACATCAGTTTTTGACTTTAAAAAAATATATATACTTAAGTTTATGATGAGAAAATTTCATCTTATATAAAATTCTTTAAAACATTTTTTTTAAATGTCCCATGAATTTAAGCCAATTACTTGAGAGAAAAAAACTAAACTAAAGACGAATAGAATATGGTAACATCGTGAATGTTGCATGGAAAATAAAAAAGGATATGCCATTTTAAGTGGCATTGAATTGTTTTGCCAATTCAGAAAATGTTTGAAAAGGGTTGGCCATTGCCCATTTGTGCTCTGCATGTAAAAACTTTTAAATCCCATAACAATTTACAAAACAAAGTTGCTGGGTAATAGGAAATTCAACTAAGTAATTGAGGATTACTTGCTTTGTTGTCTGTTCTTTACTTATTATACAAAACGTTTGTGACATTTTTCAAGTATGAATTCTTTGAAGACGTGAGATTCGTCAGGTATCCAAGTTATCTTAAATGCATCAACAGATCTTAGCTTTAATAAATTCAGCATTAAGTAGGTTTTTTTTTTAAACCAAGCTCTTATATTGTTCTTGAAGTCCAACAGCCTAAATTAATTAAACACTTTCGGTTGCATAGCTGATCTCTTTAATAATAACACATAAACTGAAATTTCCATTTAAATCCATCTATTTTTACAAAGCAACAGATTCATGTCATTATTGAAAAGGTACCCAGAACACAATGATCATACGTTGGAAAGATATTTTTCAAACCACAAACGAAATCAAGCAATAAAACTTAATGTACAGAAAAAGGTAAATCGAAACACAGAAAAGATATTGATTAACATAAAACCATAAGTTTTCCAGTCAATTCCCTCGACGTCCATAAACAACATCGAGAACAGATAAACAAATTAAATTTGGAAGAAAGAAATAATTCAAAAGAAATAAAAACATATGGACTGAAGAGTCGCAGTCGTCTTTCACATTTAACTATCGCCCCATCTCTTTGGTATCAGATAATCCTCGACATTGAACATTAAAAGATGGTTTTACATCTCAATGAAGATAAATATATTATCATTCTAAGATAAGAGGTAGTATAGTATTGAAATTGGCGAGTTTTATCCATTTTATTTAATAACAAAAACCTTTAATATGGCTTTAAAAGACGATTTAAATTTTTACCAAAACAATTCAATTATAGACAAATATATGCCACATTGTTTACATTCAAATTAGTTACAGGTAGGACGTCGAATTTCCAATGTTTATCGAAATCCTTAAGTAAGCACTTATTTGATATTCGATATGTCGAACCGCTCTCAATTTCAATCAACAAATCATTGAATAATATTTTCTTCAGTGTCGTCATATTCAAATTGTGAATCAGAAGCTATCGCATCTCCAAGCATTTTACCCTTCTTTTTCTGATGACCTATCTAAAAAGAAAACGAAGGGAGAAAAAACGTCCCGAAATACTCAGCGTCTTCGAATTTAAATGGTATTAAAAAGACATAAAAAGCAGCCCAGAGTGACTCTCGTAAATTCACTCTTCTTTACATAAGACGATTTTGATTACACAAAGATTTCAAAGATTTCTGGAAGTGACCGTTCAGTTTATTTCTCGTCGTCGCGTCGCGTCGCGTCGCATCGTCCCTTTTACTTAAGACACACCGCCAAGATTTCCGCTCACCGTTGCGTTATGCGTGCGTTTCCGTTATTTACTGCGTTTACTTAACCGCACAAATGTGAAAGCGAACCCATCAAAAGAAGTGCGTCGTAATAAAAGTGGGGCCAAACAAAAAATGGGAATACTTTTGATGATACCACAAAAGCGATGATGAATCTTAAGCCGGCTGTTGAATATCTGGAGCTATCCTTGCATCGTCAACGCGTTTTAAATCCACAGCGTCTTTGGAGGCGACGTTCCAACTCACTACATTGAATTTAATGTGGTCATCCGTATTGGATTTCATGAAATTTATACGGAAAATTAATAAATCTCCGATTTTATCGGAAGCACTATTAAATGACCATGTCCCCTAAGAATCCACGAGTAGGTGTGTTTTGTCTGAAGCCTTAAGACGCTATAGGCGTGATTGCATATCAACTTTTATCAGCTATCTCTTCGTCACCGTGTTGTTATTTCATCGCGTTATCTGGCGACTTTTTGTGTTCATCTAAAATCACAATCTTTATGGATACTTGATGCTAATGAGTTTTAGTTCATTCATAAAAGATTTGCAGATGAAAAAAATCGTGGACGGTGTAAGATGATGATGACTCACTTTAAATAGGCAGGTGATATTTTAGGATGAAACGTGGCTTTTGACCATTTAATCTGTTAATGTTACCGGGGAGTGTCCAATTGAAATGGCTTAACTTCCTCTTCATGATTTCATTATCAGCGAATACCGATTCGATTATCCGATTAACTTTTTAATATTGATTTATTATTAATTTTCTCCAAAAAGTCAGCGAAATGCATATAATTTATAAATAGTATTTTTTTTAATACTTAATCATTCGCTGAAATTTCTTGTCATATTATTTTCCTTAAGAAATTCTCCTGCACAGAACATAAGTGTTACTATGTGTAGTGAATTACTATATGCATATATATGTTGATGGAATGAGCATCGAATAAAGACATAATCCCTTGCTTTGTCACACTTTTACGACCGAAAATAATTCGATTTGGAGCGATGTCGTTGCGCCAGAGCAGTAAAATAAATTATCACTGATGAAACGGATCAAAGCCCAATAAACGCCCACTCATGTCGGCGGTATTCGTCCAAACATCTCCGGACGGCCCCAATTGCCTCCATCTGGATGAAATGTATATTTTTGATACAATTTTACGGTTAGCCAAAAAAAGTTTGGCAGGCCCAAAATTGTTCTGCTGGTGTCAATTAAAACGTCCTTAAATAATTTTATATGCGAGTACGACGATCTGTATTGGTTTTGCATGCGTGTTTAAGGATTCTGTTTTAATGAGCTTTAATGAGCTTTAACATTTAACTCGTCCCATACCATATTACCGCAAATGCAAAACTGTTTAAATAGTTAAAATATTAACATATTTATAGCTTTTCGGAAGGTACTCGTAATTGATAAAGTGACGACCAGTGACCGACTCATATCCTTGTTTTCATTGTCCATATTGATTACAAATTTATATGGCAAATATTGAAATACACTTTTGAGTTATTTATGAATTATACTATAATTTTCAGGATATTTCTATTCCTCCCACTGATTTATTTATCCAGTAATTTAATATGATTTTAACAGATTTAGGTGATGTTTAGTGTAAAAGTCAATTGGGTTTAAATAGAAAATTTAGCTGTGCTGAGCTTTCCAAAAGTCAACGATGAATATCAGCAAATTTACCGAAAACAATAATTTCTACATGTCTTTCCCTGACAATATTTTATAATCATTTGTTTGCGTTTAATTTGCATTCAACTGATTTGTCATGTCGAGGAAGAGGAGGGTAGCTGCAAAATCAAAATATTATTTTTTTAATTAAATCGGATGTGTCATTGCGATAAAAATTTACGATTTAATTGGAAAAATAAATATAGGGGTGCCGGGTTATTGATTGGTTTTAATTAAAATTGTTTACAGCATTATTTCATGGATAATATCAAATTAAAAATGCGCCAACTTCTGCACAGACGGACATAATTGCATGCAAACTGAGCACGAGGCTAAATGTTTATCAACATTAAAATGCTGAACAATTGAAATCAATTCTTAAAGATGTCCTTAACAAGACAAGCGTCAAGAATTATTGTGGTCTTATGTCACCTGCACTATAAATGAGTAGCCGCATAAAGAGCAGCGCCCAACCGAATTTAGAAACATCCCCAATAACCATTTGTAATCTTCATTAAAAATCAATTTAGACGGTAATTGATTTATATTATTCATTATCGTCTTTGCGAAGATTTATTACTGCTCCACTCCTACAGGGCAGCCTCTTAGCCTGTGGCACGCCCCTACTACAAGATGCATTACCCAACACATTTCTAATTGCATCTCTCAAAGTCCTGTTCAGTTGCTGTTAAATATCTATATACGGACACATATATCAATAAGATATAATAGCAATTTCGCTCGAAACGAAAAATTCCTGCATTATTGTAGGGATGAGTGGGGTGGGCGGCACAAAAGCTAATTCCGATAAAAATTGAGCTCGTCCTACATATATACGTTTGCTCCCCAATGTGATATGGATAGGATTATCTAGATTTAAGTTTGTCCCTTTGCAACCGAAACAATAAAGCAAACAACCTAACCAAACAGACAGTCTATACTGTATTACCAGACGGAGGAATCCGTCCGAATCTTATACATACGTTGTACTATATCCAATATTCATTGCTAAAGGACGCAGGGAGGAGCGCACGGAGAGGTCATGCCTGAAATTGTGGATTGGGAAATTGCTAAGGAAAGAAATGAAAACATTTTCCACAATTACAATTTCACAGAATGCCAATGATTTTGCACAAATTCTGTCCTTGTTGTTGTTGTTGTTGCTATTGTTGTTGTTGTCGGTGTTGTCTGCGCTTTTTTGTCTGTTCGCTCCTTGTCGCTATGCCCACTCCCACCCAATTGGTGTGCTATTTCGCATGCAGCCTTTCCCATTGAGATCCGAGCCAGCGTCTAGTGAGGCTTAGCGCTTACGATCCTCTCATTTCTTGTGGGTTGTGTTACACTTTTTTTGTTGCCCCTCTAGCTGCCGTTTGCCACTGTTGTCCTTCTCACAGCTAAAGAATTGTGTACGAGTCCTTTGCGTATGTGCATGAAAAATGTGTGCCTGCTCACGTGTGGGGAGCACATAAAGTGTAGCAGGACGCTTGCTTAAAGGTACAGGTCGTAGGTGTAAGGCAAATGAATGAGAGAAGCCGTACCGGGTGAATTGAATGTGGAGAAATACAAGAGGATTCCAATCAATGAAAAAGGGTTAAGTGGATTACACGGGAAAAAGTTGTTGACAGTGAATTTTGATATTTTGATAGGATTTAGCACAAGCAAAAGAATAACATAAAAGGTGTAGTCGTACGGACACAGAAAAGGGACGCCAACAGAAAAAAAAAAAGGAACGTGAAGCAGCAAAGTGTGTATACAGGTATGCAAGTGTACGCAAAGAAAGGATAAGGCTTGATGATTATGAGAGGTGAAATTGGAATTAGGGATATTAGATGTCGTGGGTTGCCTGCAAATGAACAAAATATAATGAATGGAATTATTTCTTTAGCCATTGTCACATCGTCGCTGCCGAGTTGAGATTGGCCCTCCAGGTGCCTTAACTTTTTGTTGTTGCTTGTGTTTTAGCTCATTCCGGATGGAAAATTATTGGGTTGTTTCTATGTTGCCATCAAAAATAAAAGCCGATAGGACTAAATTTTGATTTTGCCCGTGCTAATTAATTTTGTCAACAATCTACGTTTTTTCTTTTGCCCGTTCCTCATAATTGAATGTATTCGTTTCGCTGTTCACTGTAACGCCATGACTTGTAGTTGGTTTCTTTAAAGTCCAATTAAGTTTATGGCAAGATGCTTGTTTCACAGACAAGCGATCAGCACACCGAAATCGTTTAATAGCTCGAAATTAATATCGATGTCATTAAATGTATATTCATTTCATCAGAATGCCAAGACGCGTTATTATTGGAGGCATTAGTGAGAAAATAATCCAACATGACATCGCGTCGTGAAACGTATGTGAACGTGTGGGGAAAACTAAAGCATGAGTACATTCTACACTGTGCAGCCATGTCAATGTAAAAGAGACGTGCCTTTGAGTGACATGTCACAACTTTCGACTTTCATTGCGTCTCAAGAACCCACAGATATTTGATGTGCCATTCAGGTGATGCTCATACATAATATGCTCTAAAGATAATGAGCCACGCATAGACGAGGCGTCGCGTCGGTTCGCGTCTCAGCGACTGGGGAAGCAATAAATGTGGGCATCATTTAATTTCCTGCGGTATACACTTGACTGACGGTCTGGTGCAATTTGTCTTTGAATTTTATGCTACAAATTTTGACAATGTGACACACTTTATCGCCTAAACATATCAAACAAGGTATGGTGGATGAAACGTATTGGCCCAATTATTTTGAGTCGGATTTATAATCGTTTCACCGTGTTTTCTTTGATAGGATCATACTTAATCCTTTCTATTTTCATCGATGGTTCAATTCAAATAGTCATTAATCATAACCAGACTTGAAAAACAAGCGGGAAGGAGAAGCGTACCATAACATTTCATATTTCTTAAACTCCTACTTTTGTGGGAAATGCAATCATAAAGATTACATAAAGCATGAGTCTAACGCTTTAATTTATGTTAAAAACAATAATTTTCTAAACTACGTTTGTGGAACGAAATCGATGGTATACATAAACAAAACCACTCAAAGAAAATTTCATATACAATTTTCATTTATTATTACAGCTTTTAAAGTTTTGCACAGAAATTTAAATTTAAAAAAAAATTCTCGATCGGACTGTACTGGCGTTAGTCATGAAATTCAGACATAAATTGGAATTATGGCTTTAAATGCTTTTTAATTAGACAGCTTTATTATTGTTGCAATAAATAACGCCTCGGCCCCATCCTCTTTTGCTTAACAAATCCCACTCCAACGCCGTTTTTAATTGAAACATATATTTACCACAGCAAACGGAAATGTTTTTTTTTTATTAAATTATATGCATCACTAGAATGCAGAAAGCTATATCGAAATTTGATACATAGCTACATGCGAATTTCGGCTACGGTTTGGCATATTTTTTGTTTCACTGATTTTTAATTACGATTCAAGCGCATTATTTTTGCATCCTTTGCACTTCACCGTCGACATGCGTTGTTCCATCAACGAACTGGAAACCTGTTAAATGTAATTTTAAATGGTTTCAGTTTTTTTTTTGTGCCATGTCACTAAATAAATAGGCCAACAATTTTCAGCAAATGAGCCAGCAATTTTGTTTTGATTTTCAAACCTGTATTAAATGTATAAGTACATTTTTTATTTGATTTGTATTTAAAATAAAAATGTGGTGAATAATTATTTTTAAAATATCATTTTGTGGAGATCAATTTTTAGCTAATTGCATTTTTTTTTTTTTGACAACAAAAAGAACAAAACCAAGTGGCAAATTGACCTTCAACATCAAAATTGACGTTGAAAAAATAATTATTGAAATATTTCACGTAATTGTTTTTTCCAGAGTAAAAGCATTGAAATTCTAATGGGAAACTGAAAAACATTTTAAGTAAAATAATGGCAAGTTGCACGAAAGGATTACACTTAAATTCTTTTGCAGATAAATTGCGACGGTATCATTGTCAACTCAATTTTTGAAATTACATACTCTGTTGCACATATTGTCATTGTCTGAATGCATTATGGATTCGACTCTCACAAGGTATGGGCGGTATTGCATAAGAAAAACAGCAAAAAGGACGAACGCTTGCTTTGTACACAAATACAGCATGAGTCATGCCACACGAGAGCATAAAGGAAACTCACTCAGGCAGTCAGCGAATAGGAAAAATTGTCGCTACAGGAAAATTGTTTGTTGTTAACGTCATTGCGCAAAAGAGTAAACAATAACACACCGCCTGGAAACATCAGAAAACGTAAAGAACTGGAAGCTGCATTTCCTACAAAATGGTAATTCCTTAACAATGTCACAATTTTTTATTCTCGCCACTCATTCCATATCGAGAAGTTTTCCTCGCCTCTGTGTTGTCATAGTTGTTACATTTTCACCGCACAGTTTTGCATTATCGTTTTATTTTTTCGCAACAACCGCTTTTCGCTGCTTCAAGATCTTATGTATATTAGCGTGGCTGGAGCCTCTAGCCAGTCAGCCAGCCAGCCAGCCAGCATCATCGTCACGGTCGCCGTCTGCATTCAATTGTCTTGACCTAATTCGCAATTGAATTATTTGCGCGGAAGCTAAGAAGCAACAGAGGCGATGATTTTTGTATGGGAACTGTGGCGGGTGTCAAAGAGGTGGCGATGCTGCGCGACTTTGCCAGAATGGGCTGAGGCCGTGTGCATATTACATTTGCATAACGTATAAGAAAAATTGCGTGCTAGACTGCTCACGTCAGAATTGTGCGCGCTATTTCAAATTCTGGGGCATTTCATAAAAATCATGTTTAACTCGCGCGTCTTGACGGCTCTGCAATGCTAATGGTAATGCCCAAGCCTGTAGAACAATAGCCGCATTCCAGAGCTGCCATATTAATGTTGGCGTTAACATTATTTTTCAGTTTGCATGGCGCTTGTTGTTTTGAAAGTTCATTTAATTAGTTCTTACTTCTTACGTATAGGTACATAATATAATGTGAGCTGTTTTCTTTGATTCACTTCCGTTTTGTTTCATAACTCTTTGACTCAATTTGGATCTGTGCCAGTCGCATATTTTTGTTGCAGTTTTCTTTTCAAGTAAATTGCTGCATTGTGTTTTAGTTATTTCTTGTTAATGAGATTGAATCATGGTTTTCCTTGTTCTACATTTTATTCAAGAGCAGGTCATTCTTTTATTTTGATAATAAGCAGTCCTCTTTTTGATAAACTGTTGCTATTAAATTTTTATAAAATAATTATTTTTGCACCAAACATTTGAAGAGAAATTGGTTTAAGATTGTAAAACTTTTTATAGCTTCAAGTATCAATTAGGAAATTTTATTTT
>JANSTS010008110.1:27355-56821 GCA_026546915.1 Sylvicola fuscatus | reverse complement strand
AATGAATTTCCTACGAATTTCGCTTATATTGAGGCAAATGAACAAAGCGGCCCTGGGGATGTCAGAATGGCGTGTTAGCCTCTTTAATTATATACGTCTCTAATTGCAGGTCTGCGTGACGTCTGGCCCCAACTGAACCATTGACAACGCCTACAATTGACGGGCCGTCCGATCGAGGTGACAGCGTGGTCGTGTCCAGCAGAGGAGATTGTGCCGTCGGCGGTGGTTGTGCGGGTGGCTACCAACTGCGCCAGTGTAGCCGCCACCAGCGATGCAACTTGACTTTGAAAGTCCAACGAAACACTTCTGGATTGTTTGTTCACCCCCTCACCATCGGCCAGTGGAACACCCACTGACCGACTGTCCATCAGCTCCAATGACTAATCACATTTTTCTTTTTGTTTCTCCCTCCCTTGCAGACAACCCTCTGGTGTGTGGCGGGAGTGTCAATTTTCGGCGTCTTCACTGTGATCTCGTGCTGGCTGAGGAAATGCAGGTGAGTCACTTAATGGTGATTTAGGTTTTCCATTCAAATTACTTACATTAAACATTTTATCGTTTTGTTTTTTTTTTATGTTTTTATGCTGAGTTGAGCTTTTTTGGCGTATGCTCACGAGTATTTGGCTTCGATTTATTGATTTTTCGTTGTGCTATTGCGGGCTTTTTACGGTGTAGACAGAAAACAATCGGAGTGAACACACACTTAAGTCACTGTCGCTGGTCCCACAGCGAATCCCTACGACTGATGCATTTTATTGGATTAACTGCAATGTTCTATCGTCATGTGGTCGATTTATGTCGTTACATTTCCATCGTACACGAATTTTACATAACAGTTACATGCCAAACGGTTGACCTCTCGACGGAGGAGATTGATTTTTGTGACACTCTCCATTGTCGTGATTTTCGTTTGAGACTGCACGTGTTCAATTAAAGTTGGGATTTGTTTTCTGTTTTTTTTTTAGGTTAAACTTTTCTGGGCAGAAAGTTGATTTTATTGAGTTAAAATTGAGTTCTGCATAAAAATTACTGACAGACTTGAACAGGTGTATCGTTTTGTTTTATTAATTGAGAAACTGAGAAATTTACATTTAAAAAATTGTGGCCAAATACCAATTAGGCCCATCTCTCCCCTAAAATAAAAACCCCCCAAATGCCCTAGTTTAAAAGAGAATCAGGGCGATGTCCTGGAACAGTAAAACTTTCCATGACAACATACTGTTGATTCACTGGCAGAATGCCCTCCAAACAGCGACTTAATGTACTGCGTCGACAATCACTAAAAACATAATGTTGTATAATAATCCGAAACATATTGATTCGGGGCATTTGGCTGGCGATATGTAGAAATATGGCGGTCGCCCCTCCCACATAGATTAATTAGATTCACATATGTCGCGCTCGCCAGTAAATACAAGAAAGTCCAACAAAAGTGCACTTCGACAGCTCCCAAACGGCACCACACAAAAACCCGATAAAGATACGATAAGCGAACGCGGACGACTGGCGACGGGTTCGGACTTCGGGTGCGGTGCAGTTCGGACGTTCGGCGTGCGCGCTTTCTGACCATCGCCTGTCGTCGGCTTTGTATTTTACAATCGTAAAAAACCACTTTTTATAGCGTTACACCGTTTCGGCAGCAGTGGACGTGCCTTTTTATTCCAGCAGTTCCGCTCCGGCGGATGCGTTCCTTTCCCCCCCATTATCAGTGATTACAGTGAAAGTGGTTTAAAGTTTAGTTTTGTATTTGTTTTTACTTAAAAATTAAGTCAAAATTAAAAGTTAAAAAACAAAATATTTCCCCCGCCTGACTTTTGATACCATAAAACCAACAAAAAAAAAAGGACAATCGCCTGGGCAGCGTGTCACTGCTAGTGTACAAGACACTCGGCTCAGTGCTGCGGAGTAGTAGAAAGTTGTGGGTGCGCGTATGCCAGCACCACACAGCCGCCACCGGCCAGCGTCGCTATACCGACAAATTGCGCCCACCTAAGGGCGGCAGCACACCACCGACGGCCACCATAACGCGCTGTGCCACCGCCAAGATGTTTAATCTGTACTCGTCAATGAATAAGCGTCCCGATGGGGAGCGCGAGGCGCCGCGCGAACTCGAGACCACCGGCCACGATCGCTTCTGTCAGTCGCGGCCGGGCAGGTCGTCGTTCAAAAATCGACGACGTCGCGTTCGTCGTGCCCAATCAGCCGCCGAATTCGATCAAGAAGTCGTTACGGCGGCACACAAGCGCAGCATCTTTCGGTCAGTTGAGCTTTTGTAAAATATTTCTTTTTCTTCCTACCCCCACCACCATTCTAAAATACCTCAACCACCCCAAAACCTCATCAGAGGCGAAATTTCCCGTCAATTCAAAATAGAAAAAAAATAATTACCCCAAATTGACCTTGAACACTGAAAATCCTGGTTCGTAACGCCTAAACGACAAATGCTGTGTGTATTGCAGAGGACGGTCGGCGAGCTCAGAGCAAGAGTCTCCCGAGCCGGAGCCGACTGAAAAATCGCCACTCGTCTCCACCAAATTCGAGTCGTTGGCTAAGCTTCTATTCAGCAGAAGTCTCCCACAAGACGTTGCCGGCACTAGCCGTGACAGCAGTCAATCACCGACAAGGTTTTGTTACCTGCTATCATTTGTTTCGTATTTTTCGTTCAATTCATTTATTATAATTACTGTAAGCTGTTTGATTGTTTGGTGTTGGAACAGTTCCGCAAAAAAATTCTTTTTTATCAAAAAAAAAAAAAACATCCTTAGATAAATGTTATATGATTTATGTTAAAAAGTAATATTCTCTGTTAGTCTGTTTTTCTGAAGCGGCAGGTTTCATGCAGATCTGTCTCAAAGACACGTAGAACCGATAAAAATGAGAGCAAAAAATTATTGGAACTGACAGTTGGACTATGAAAGAAACGTCAAAAAATAAATTGCAAAGCTCTTTGTCGTCTCACAAAGGATTTTTTTGAAACTGATGGCATGAAACTTGCTTGGTTTTATTATGTTTTAGACATAACTTTGTAAAACAACATAATTCGTGTATATAAATAGTTTTCTGTAGAAAATATGTCGCGCAAGTTCTTTCAACTTGTGACGTAGACTTTAGCGACTTCAGAATGTATGTAGAGGAGCTACGAAACTTTAAAGCGTTTTCTACTTTGAAACTATATAAATTTTATGGAACTGACGTACGAAACTCACATCCCTCTGTCGTATTTTACGTAAATTTTATTTAAATTGGACACACCTGCGTCATTGGGGGTGGCAACATTTATTTATATCCTAAAAATTGAGCGTTTGTTGTATTTTTTATTAGTCAAATCGCCATTCGACGACATTCGCGTGTTTTGCATAAACGCCTGAATATTCAGGCGTTTTTCTTTAACGCCTGAATATAGTTTTTCCATATACTTTAAAAGCTTGTTTGTTCTTCGCTTTGCATATAGTTTTAAGCCTTTCTCAAGTTTAGTAGTTTATCTTATTAGTTGTAATATTTCATGATGATTTTCCATAAAGAAAATCATTGAAAATCATATTTTTAACGTTTTGACTCTTGATTCAATTGTCAACTCATTTCCCCCGCCCTGAAATCGCATTAAAAACCTTTTCAACTGTTATACTCACCAAAACCGTTATTTATTTCATGTTGTTCTTTACGATTTGTGGCTGAACAAAAATATAGTATCCTGATTAATTATGAGTCCTTATCTTTACTGACGGCAATCATCATTAAATTCGACGTTTTATTCCGCCATCAAAAATCAGCAATTAGTGAATGATCAAACGACAATATCTTCTACCACAATAACAGGAAAATCCCTTAGAAGTGTACAATTCTCAGGCGGATCAAGGATCCTGGCTGGGGGATGGTAAATGCGGTGTAAACAACGCACATAACTCAGCTAAACGCTCTAAAAATGAATGACATGAATTAATTAGTGTGCCCATGAAACAGTAAAGCGTTAAATTTCTAATTAGGCAAACATGTACCGCATCCTTGTGACCACTCCCCGCGAACGATGTGTCAGCCGAATCATCAAACAGCCGGCTCGTGTGGGAGTTGGCAGTTGGGTAAACCTTTAAATTTGGCCACAGTGAGCGTCTTTAATGAATTATGTATTGAGATCATTATATCGTCTATAAAGATTACACAAAACGTGACGTGTGTAGAGTGTGAACTATAGCACAATATTTGCTTGTCATTTGTGTTCTGTTTGCGTTGGATGTCCTTCGAACGGCTGGCGCTGGTGTCACATCGACACTGGACAGCTGTTGCGAATTTAATGGCCATTTAATTAGACAAACAATTCGCTGCGAAAATAAATACGGTTTAGTTGTAGTTTTTAGGTTATTATGGACTGACACGTGTTTTATTGCTGCAATTAATCAGTTTAATGCAATTTATTGTTGCGAGAAATGAATCCATTCAACTGGTTTTAATTGGAAGCCCAACTAATCCCTTTCGAGAGTGAATTAATGAAATGCATTTCCTGATCTACATTTTTAAATACAAGCTCGCATTAATTAATTACAGTTGCTCCGCCATTTTGTGTGAATAAAGTTCGTGTCGCTTGTAATTACCGACAACTATTTTTTTGTTCTATAATTGACCGGTAAATTACTCTTTGCTATTTATTTTACCGTATTTATTCATTTGTTTATTGGGCTTACGGTTGTTTTTTCGTGCTTTGAATATTAATTGAGTCCAGTGCAATCATTTAATTCCTGAACAGGGTGGACTGGTTGATTCAGTTGATAAAGTGCTACAAATAAAAAAACACAGGGACAAAAATGGTAAATTCAAAGAAATGCATACATTTTTTAAATTAATCATCAATCAATAAATAATAGTAATTTATCACTGAATATTTAATAGTTGTTTATCACTCAATAATAAATAACTCATTACAAACTAATTTCGACATAAGATCCTTTGGCATCATTTTCTCAAATTTAAAATCACTGAATTCCCTTCCGATTTGATGTTTTTTTGATAATACATTTACTTTAAAACGTTTAGGTTATCGATGACCTTGAAAAAAATAACATTAATTTAATTTTAATTTAGATTTTACACTATGAAATTGTATTTGACAGTTTACAATTTACTATAGTAAAAGTGAAATCTGTTAATTTTTGTGTCACCCTCTTTGATGACCTTGAAATACGAAAAAGTTATTTAAACTTAATTTTAATTTAATTTGAACTATAAATTTGAAATAAAATATAAAAAAATATCATTTGACACTTTTCTACTTCAATAAAACTCGAAACTTAAAACCTTAAAACTTAAAAATTGCGTGTCACCGCTCGACATAAAATCCAAATCTTGACATAATTCCACATAAAATTGTTGAATGCATAAGAAAAAAGGCTGCACAAAGTAAACGAATGCAATTACACAGATTTAGTAGGTCATTTCAAATTAAATAAAATTGCATTTGTGGTTATACTATGTTTAAGTTGAAAACTTTTCCAACAAATTCCTCGCATACACATAAAAACCATTTCCGCTCCAACAATGTTTCAGCTGATAACGGGGTGCAACATAAATCCAGTGGCACAGCCTTTTTCGCAGATACTCTGTGTCAGCTTTACCAGCTATTAAACCATTAATTTGAGTGCCGTCACAATAAAATTCACTATTACACATTAAATCGTCGCCCACTTCAACAGCCCCCCCCCCCATCCCTACCTAACTTCCCCAAACACAATTCACATACAACAATTGGTTTATCGATTTTCCATAAATTCGATGACATGACATGACGATGGAAGTAAAAATAAATCATTTATTGACGCTGCCGACTCGAGCGCATAAAAGTTGGGCGAGCTTTCGTAATAAAATAACATATGTTCTATGCTGAGTACATCATGAATATGAATGGCGTGCAGTAGGCAGTAGGAAGTTGACAGTAGGCGCCCTAAATTCTGACGCAACTGTAAAATTGTTTACAAAGTACCGACGACATGAATCGCGACCAATGCATGGCGTGAATTCCTGCACGCGTGTCACGCGTGTTGTGCTGCTTTTCGCGTGGGGGAGCAGGGAGGGTTGGTGGGGTTGGGATGGGATGACAGATCTGGAGTGGATGAGGAGAAATAATTTAATCCATATTCAGCCGGGAAATATGTCAACTTGCAATGTCAGCGACAACAAACAACCAGAGTCTCATCCCTCGGCTGGATTGTTGCGTCGCCACCATCCGAATAATCGACATCCCCTCAACCAGTTTGACAACTAATTGAATTAATCATCATACACAGCGAACCGTTTAAAACATTGGAAATTGTGTTAGTCACTTAGGAGAGCTCCATGAGGTCTGGGGTGCGAGTTGGAAAATTACTAATGGCTCTGGTTAATTGAATATCGAAATTCGAAAATGGATGAATGGTTTTGTGGCGACTTTATACGGTTAACTGAAGCTTTATATCCTTTAAGAGAATCCTTTGGTTCATCTCACTTTAAAATTGATTTAATTCAAATTCGAAATGGCTCTGGATAATTAATTATTGAAATTCAAAAAGGGATGAATGGTTTCCCAGGGCCTTTATTCATCTTACTAAAAAAAATATTTAATTCAAATTTCAAATGGCTCTGGATAATTATTTGTCGAAATTCGAAAATGGATGGATAATTTTATGGCTAGTTTATCCGGTTAACTAAACTAGGTATTTTTTAATATAAACCTTTGGTTTATCCTACTAAATAATTGATTTAATTAAATTTAAAGCCTTTGGAAAATTGAATATCGATATTCGAAAATGAAGTGATGGTTTCGCGGCGACTTCATCCTTCAAACTGAAGCTGCGAAAATAGTTTGCCTCAAAGACAACCCCAAGGTTACAATTTTCAGTTGTTAAAAACAGTTTTATTAGAGAAAGGACGAACGTGAGCTTTTCTGACGTTTCTAGCTATAGTTAATAAATCATTTTTTATGAGCTTTTCATTTCGCAAAGATGCTCTCAAGACTTTCTTCTTCATCTATGTAATAGTTAAACTTATTATATTATACATAAACATAAACATAATTAAACGTAGTTAATCATTAATAATAGAATTTTGGCAATACATTTTTTTGTGCTGTTTATTTGTTTGTTTGCTGTTGAAAAAAAAAAATTGGAACGATTGACATGCAATTTGGCCAAAAACAATTGAAGCTGTTAGCGTTTTCTCGTATTTTATGATTGTTAATGCTCCTCCACTTCCCGTATACTAACGGGAGTACTCAGTAATGTCGCAAATTAACCGAAATAACGGTGACAACGAAATCCATTGCAGGCACCAGAATCGCTGCCAGTACACGGCGTTGGACGTGAATGGTGGCGGCGCCGCCGGCAATGTGAGCGGCGCCGAGCGCACCAGTCGCGAGCGTGCCGCCCGCGAAAAGTCGAACATCGTCTGCAAACAGTGGACGCAGACGACGCGCGGCCGCTATGAGATTGTGGCGCATCTCGACGAGATTGGCTCGCGTCCCATCAAGAATTGGTTTCAGCTGACCGACTCGACCGTCCGCACCGACCGTCTCATGTCACTAATGCCATTACCCGCCGACTGTGTTGCCTTCGAGGCGTTACCGCCAGCCGATGACGCCCAAACCATAATCATGGAGCTGCTCGGCTCCCTTCAACATCCGTACATCTACCCAGTGCTGGATCTGGGCTTTATGCGTGTCGACACCAGCTGCAGCTACGCCTGCCTAGTGATGCCGTTCAATCCGCGTGGCAGCCTCAAGGATCTCATCTATAAGGTACGTTTCATCTTTGTTTTGCAAAAGTTTCCACAGCTCAAAAGCTCCGATTACAGTCCACATGGAACGAGCCATGGCACCGGAAGTACACACGCAAATCCACGTGTCTGCCGCTGTCGCAAGTGCAGCGACTGGGACGTCAGATCCTCGAAGCGCTGCTCTTTCTGCGTGATCGCGGCTTCCCGTTGCACGGTCATCTGCACAGCGGTAACGTCATCATGCAGAACGGCGTCGCTCGACTGTCCGGCCTTGAGAACGGCCTTTTGGGGCTTAGCTCACGCGTTAGCGCCATCTTGTGGTCACGAACGCAGTGCAGCGATCTGGACAGCGTCGACATCGTCTGTTTTGGCCATTTGCTGTTCGAGATGTGTGCCGGCTACGAGCTTAATGCTCCGTCGCCGACGCGTGGTCATCTTGAAATGGACTTGGGACGATATCCGCAGGTGGCTGAAGTGTTGCAGATGATCTTTGATCATCCGGATGGGCGGTATCCGACGTTGGAGGAGCTGGTGCTTTGTGATCTCTTTCGGAATATTGATTTGCGCGAGATGCGTGGGCCTTCTTACAGGGTATTTTTTAACTTTTGTCGTTGTTATCCTTGAATTATCATCTGATCCTATTTTATGTAGTCCTTCAAGCATGGCCTGGGAAATTCGACGGTCAGCCTGCTGCAGGCGGTTCGACGACGACAAAGCGCCACGCTGGGAGTTTCGTACAGCGAAGGCAGCTCACCGTGTACACCGCCGTCGACGCCCAGAGATAGACGTGCAGAGTAAGATGGCATTTCAGTTGCTCCTCATTTACTGTTTTTTCTTTTGTTTCTCTTTGGATTACCATTAAATCGACTAACTTTAATAAACTTATTGTCGTTCTTTTTGTTTGTTTCTTTAATTGCATGCCGTACCGTTCATTCTGTAATGTTATCGTCTTGATGTTAATCTTCACATTGATGTATGTGTGTTGTATTTGTTTTTTTCGCTAATTATATATTTGTGAACGAAATTTACCTTAAAAAAAAAACAAAAATAAAATCTGTGATTAAATGTGCCATCTCTCCTCCTCCCGCGTGGATTTGACGCAATGACCTGCAGTTACTCGATGCCAGCGCCGTACGAGGCGTTCGACTTGCGATTGAACTAAATAATTTGTACGTCAATTGTCACAGAAAAAGCACTTTTCAATCGTCCAGCGAGTGCCACTCCCACTTTCCAAAAGCCCCCCGCCCATCAAATCCCAGCCTCCCACTACCAGACCATATTTAGAACATAACCAAAAAACAAAATTATAGGTAAGGTCTGCCCCGTATCGCTTAATTATATTCGTATCGTTGAATTTTCGTTGCCTTTGATGTCTTAGCTGTTTGCCTATTGCCCTCCTCCCCAAAGACGCTCCAGCAACCCCCCACCCCACCCCCATTAGCATCAAACCCTCCGTCGACGCTAGTCAATAAATTGCATCGCGCATTTCTCCATATTTGCAGCTCGGATTATTTAGAATCGCTAGAATTGTCATCCACATCCGATTCATCCACATCACTAACGTCCTCGTCCACGTCGGACGAAGTACACGACGCCCTCGACGAGATCATCATCTCGTCAGCCTCGCCCATGGTGACCGCCGTGCCGTCATCAGCCGGCAGCTACGATCCGCTCAACTCGTCGCCCATCCACTTTTGTGAGTGTCGCAGCAACGACACTGACGACACCATTGAGGTGACGGCCAGCAGTAGTCGCGCATCGTCCCGTGTCAGCCTCAATCACCTGACAACGGAGACAAAGCGTGGCGAGTACTCTGGCCAGAAGCGACGACGCCAGCGCACCAGCGGCCGCGGCCTCAGCAATCCGTCACAGGACTCGGCGTTCGGCTCGATGACCGACGGTGAATCGTTGTCGGTATTGAGTTTTCGTCTGTCCAGTTTTCAGTCCATCAACGAGGAGGAGTCAACCGGCCAGCAGACGATTGATAATTATGGTAAATTGACGCATGCCGCCTTCAATCAGCAAATTGGTGACGGTGAAGAGGACTTTCATGTCAGGGAGAAGGAGTTAATTGAGAAGAGCAGTCCAGAGGAGGAGGATGACGACGATGATGATGAGGACGAAGAGTCGGAGCATTTCTATGATGATGAGGGCAGTGGCGGTGCGGTGCATAAAACTGTTTGCAAGAAATTGAGTGGGCCGGACGAACAGACGCCACTGCTGTCGGACGGCATGGAAATGTCGCCGCTCAGTCCCACCAGCTCAGATTTAGGTGTCCATCAGAAGAGTGGGGAGCAGCAGCAGATGTTGTGATATAATAAAATTTGTTAGTTTTTAGTGAAATTATATTGAAATTGAATTTAATTTTAAAACTTAATTAGCTTAATTTAGGGATTTGAGTGATCCAATTACAATGACACGCGTGTTTTCGTTTTCTCTTATGACTTTGTATACAACGATTAACCGTTCTTTTGTATTGTTTTTATTTTTATTTTTTAAGAACCGAACACCATTCCACGTGAAAGAGAATAAGCCAAGACAATTATTAATAATAATTAAATTAAATATAAATTTAAACTGAAATCACCGTTGGCGGTTGTCCAGCTCGCTCAAGAAGAGACACGCAACCGTTTCGAACGGCTTTCCAAATAACGGCGCACTTGAATAATTCGAAATCCGACCGAAAACCGTCTAAAATGGTTCCGATTGGAATTCATATTGTCACAATTCAAAAACCGATCCACTTGAGCCAATTTTCGAAGCGTTACTCAACGTCTTGAGTGGGCATTGGAGCTTAAGACGATGATATAAATTCATGTCAATCAATAAAATTACGCATTAACCTTAAAGTGAGTAGAAAACGAACGGAAAATTCTCTATTTTCATAAAATATTTAACAAAAAAATAATCCACAACAAAAAAAAGAATATTGAGAATAGTAGAGGGAAAGTTATAACTAAAATACAATAATTAAATGCAAATAAAATGCTCTTAATAAGAATTAACAATCTGATTAGAGATAAAACTAAATAAATAAATTTACTTAGACAAAAGAATCGCTAGAAAATGACATAAACATAACACAAATTTAACAAAAAAAGTTAAGATTAAAATCGTGATACAATTACAACTTTCTTTGTATTAATTAATAATTCAATTAAATTTTATTATATAACGAAAAAAACACACATTAAATAGGAAATTTTCTCTTTTTAACGTTTTCGCTTAATTACAGCGCTTATCATTAACGATTTTATTATAAAAAAAGAACAACAATTTAAGAATAACGCCTTGAAGCCGTCCCGTACTTTTTCTTCTCATCCTCACGTTTACAATTTTTATCGAAATATATCTTAATTGCTGACCTGCCTCTCTGCCTCAATTCTCTCTTAATTACCGAAAACAAATAATTTACCGTTATTATAAAAAAATAAAAAATAAAGCATTTACCAGCGCGGTTCTGTTGCAACCGATCGGTTGGTTTCATTTTCACGCCGCACCACTAAATTTGCTTTTTTATCAGAAATTAATTGTTAATTGTAATTATGTTTTGGGTCCAAATACAAAATATGACAAACAAAGAAAAAATTACGACGAAATATTTGGAAGATTAAGAGAAATCAGCGTAATTGAATAAAAAAAACTCTTGCCATTTGTTCTAATTTAATGTGAATTTAACGACAAAACACCTAACCTCAATACAGTAAACAATGTAATGCCAAAAATAAAAAGAATAACAAACAAATAATAATTATAATTAATTTAAATATGACCTTGTTAACGCAATTGAAGATGTATTTATAAATAAAATAATTATTTTACACAAATTCTTTTAATTGAAATGAGCAATTTCCACTTTGCAGAAAATTTACCTTTAAGAACGGTTGTCAAAAACGGTTCTTTTTTAGTTCAACAACAGTTGCAGCGCCACCTATCGATTAGTTGTGACATTCCAAAAGTCAAATGTCATCTAATAATCTGCTGACTGCTATCAAAAATCCGTCTTACAAAACTCTCAGATGTCACTTGAACAGCCGCGAAGTTGTAAGCTGCGATTGTGATAAGTGCGCCGCAAAAATACCGAAAATCTCCCCAAAAAAAGAAGAAGAAAAACCGAATTCAGTTCAAAAAGTGAGCAGTGGCTGCCGGAACAAGAAAAAAGTCGTCCCCAATCGGTGGGGCACTTACAACAACAAAACAAACAACAGCAAAAAAAAAAACAGTGGAAATTTTTAAAACGCAGTAGAACTCCGCAGAAGTGCCAAGAAAACGGGAATCTTTGATGAGAATCCAAAGATTTGGTGATAGTCTTGCGAAATTGACAGAACTTTAGCACCGGGAGGCGATTGTTGACAAAATACAGCAGCCGAATTATGCAATTACCGCACTTTTTATGTTATTATATAATGGCAATGTTGGTGTAATCAATTAAGATTAAGTGTGCCGTTGTTGGTGGTGCAAAGGTGTGCAATACGACCGCCAGGCCGACAGTCATGATCCATTGAACGGCGATCTCCACCAGAATTATTACTGTAGGTCGGTTACGTCGGCGACATCTGCCCAATTTACCACAAATCCGTGCCAATTGCGCATTTAAGGCGGCGCTTCAAGCGCTAAAGACAGCCACTAAATCAAGGTCGAGTGGTGGGGGGCCGCCACATCCTCAAGACGGCGGTGATTGAGGGCGCACAGCTTCGTTATTCCGTGCGAGAGGAGAAGAGAATCCATCAGACTTGGATGTAAGCGGCTGAATCCCAGGAGGAATTATGACACAACGAGAACGCGACACCATCATCCACTTGGTGGCTGGCGGGTGAGTTTTTGACCTCAATGGATTCGTTGTTTGGCAACGAATCCGGATTGTACTGGACTCTGGGTGCCATAAAGCCCCTTATCAGCACGCACAGTTCATCATATTGGCTGTTATAACCTCAAATTGTTGACTTTCTGTGTCGCTTCCTTCGTCTTTACTTGGCTCCACCATACTTACACTTGTGCAACGAATTGAAAACAAGAAATAAATTTATTATATGCAGTCTAAAAATAGGATCGCGCGCGCGGTATTCGCGAATACAACGCGATTTTATGCATGTACGCGAGCATGTATCAGCGCCGCAGCATAGAAATGTGCGGAATCGTGGCTTCGTCGTCATACGCGTTCTCGTGTTGTTTATTCTATTTTTCTTTGGATATTTGTTATTTATTTTATATGAAAAACAACAAAAAAAATTTTAAGAAATGGCTGGTAAGAGCACACGCGCCACATCTTCCTCTCCTCTCCCAAAAACACGAGAAATGCGTGGTTTTTAATTTTTGCGCATATTTTTTTTGCTCCTATTTCTTGCGATTTTTGATTAAAGACACTGGCCAAGATGGTGTGCGTGCCAATTGGAATCGTCCTATTGAACAATCAAATTATGTCGTCTTAGCGATAAAATCGTACAATCTTACAGTAGTTATCTTGAAATCATCTGCGTGTTTTGTTGTTGTTTACCGTGAGTGGGGCTGATTGAAATTGATAATGACACTTGATTTGTTGATTAATTATCAAATTACATTGCATTTTAGCGGTTTCATCTGTCTGGCGAATCTGTTCACAACCATTAGTTTGATAATTAATTCAATTTACCAGATTTATGGTAACTATAAACAAATTATGGTTTCGATATTCAAATTCAGTTTTTAGAATGATTTAACGCAAAATGCAAATGGAAAGTCTGAACATCAACATGGGATGGCAACGACATTTGTTGTTTGACCTAGAAACTGACAGCAACATTCTGTTTATATTTGTTTATTTTCGGGCTGGTTGGGTTTATTTCTGTGACAGTTTTCGGGCCCTCGAGTCAATAAAATGCAATCTCGTTTGTGAACAATGTGAACTATGCGGTTTCAGTTTCGGTAGATAAGCGCCACGACAAACTTGACAAGACAATCATAATGTCTCGAAGAAAAACAATCAGCAAAGTCGGTGTTTTCATAGATTTTACATGACCTTGAAGCCAAAAACCGGTTTCAACACTTGAAAAAAGGTCCATTTGTTGACAGCCGAGAGTCAAAGCGATTCAGTTTTGGTAGATAAACGCATCAACGCTCTTGTAATAAGAAAATCAATTTTTAATCACAATTTCTCGAAGAAAAACAAGCAGAAAAGTAGCTTTTTATAGATTTTACATGACCTTGAAGCTAAAAACCGGTTTCATCACTTAGATTAACATCCATTTGTTGACAATCGAGAGTCAAAGCAATTAGTAAACAAAAATAACGATTATAATTAGGACGAGAAAAGTCCCGTTACAATCAATTGAAAGCTCTGTCATGTAAACATTGGTGACAAAAGCTCGTTTGCATTTCTCTAATGTAATTTTAATGAACTCTAATTGAATTTTTTTTTTTTATTTCAAATTGAAATGTTTTAGTGTCAATTATCAATAAAATTGTTATCGTCCTTAAGGCGATTACGCCGAAAAAATGTAATAAAACATTTTTCACCTTGAAGTGATAAAACAGTGTGACCTTGAAGTAATGAAAAACAACATTTAGGCGCCTTTTAGTCGAAACCCATAAAACCGAATCGCCCAAGGTTTTTTTGCGAGATAATTGGAGTTTAGATTGCCAAAGTTATTTTTAAACGGGCGTTACCGGAAGAATGTGGCAGTTTGAGGCAGTTTAAGCGAAATCCAGAGGTCAATGAGATTCGGACGGGGAACTGAAAATCTGATGGAATTTTACTGGATTGAAACCAGATGGCTGGTAGTGATGCAATGACCTAGTCGCGACGATCATGGAAATTTTCTGCACCGATATCGCACGTCTACAGGTTGATAAACTGGCCAGGCAATTGCGCCATAATCTCGATGCGTGAATTCTGAACGTCGCAGCGTGATCGAAATGCCACTAATCTCTAACGTACTCTGACCTTTCTGCTACTTGAGACTATCAGTTGCACAAAATTCAAATCATTTAATCTAACCAAAAGAACAATAAAACTTTAAGGAAAACACGAACTTTTGGAAGCAACAGCGAGCTGGCCGGTGACTGGTGCGCCTGTGAAAGCACGAGACTCCCACCATTAGGGAAATTGTTATTGAACAAACAAATCTATTTTAAGCCGCTGTCAAACTGAACTGAAATTAATTAACTTCCGATTGTTGAGCAGTTTCCTTGAAGTGATTTTCCTTTCATTAAATTTGGGTTTGGGGTGGAAGCCCAAAAGCTGTTTGCTCTGTCTGTTCAAAAGTGTGAACCAATCTGGTCATGGAAAATTTAGTCAAGTGCTAATTGCTGGGCAGTCGTATGGCCTTTATTTAGATGAACGTTGTTGGTTTTTTCCGTTTTTTCTTTCTGTGTGTCTTGGGATGAGAATGTCTCGCTGTCGCACAGCAAATTGAATTAATGTGGATTGACGCCACGTTTTTAGCGAGTGATAATCATCACCTACACCAGCAGAGCTGATACAGACATTTACGCGTCGATTCATGGCGCAGAAGAAGCGCCAAATTGCCGTCGTCTTGAGACGACTTTATCAACATTCGATGCGACAAATAGCTGAAAATGCGACTAAAGCGGAACTGTTGTTTTGATTTGAAATTATGGCAAATTAGGGTGTCTGAAGGGGAGGGAGGGAGGGTGGTAGGGTCGAAGAATAACAGTTGTTGATTTCTTAGGAGAGCTTATCAATGGACTTTCGATGGAAGTGCGTCATTTCAGAGAAAACAGAGGAAAAAATTGCAATTAATTATGTGAAGAAAAATACGGTTTTTGAGATAACTAATCCGTTGAACCGGTTTCATTAGAAACTAATTAGGACAGTGATTATTGTTTTTTTATACATAAAAAAATAAAACAAAAATCCAATACACAAACCCAAAAAAAAATTGAATTATGACGTAATTTAACAAAAAATCAATTTTTAACGATTATAAAGATGAGATGACCTTGAAATGTTCTGCAAAGATGTTTAATTCGTTAAGACATACAATTTACCGTTAGTTTTTGCACGAAAATTCCGTTATAACTAAAACAATTGAAATAAATATAGTTTGACCTTGAAATGAAAGACTTTAAAATGTTTAGAAAATGTAAAAAAAAATTTAAGATCAAAAGTCTAAACATTTCCATTAAACGATCAAAAATTTCCATTTAAAGATCAAAAATTTCCAATAAACGTCCATGGGAAAGGTCCTTATAATTAAACGATAAATCAAAATGCTTACCTTGTTGCTGTTTTTCCTCTGGACATTGTGTTTTTCTGTTGTTGTTGAAAAAGTCTAACTTAACCTTGAACTACCTTAAAAATAGAATAAATTGAACTTTTCTCTACAACTTACCAAATTTGTGTAAAGATCCGCCAAGTAGTTTTCGAGTTCTGTGAGGAGAAGTACCAGATTCGAGACATGTCAAAATAAAAAAGATTAGATTTGAAGTGTCAAATTGAAAGATAAATTTATGAATTGCAGTTGTGCCGGCACCGTAGGCGCCGTCCTGACATGTCCACTAGAAGTAGTGAAAACGCGTCAGCAAAGCTCATCCGCCTTCCTGCCGCAGACGCAACGCCTCACCGACATAGCGGCGCGTGCCACGACGCTGCCAGGCAACGCAACCGCCGCCAACAGCTCCGACTCAATTCTACGACCAGAACAGCAGCGCCGCCTGTACACGACGATACTGAAGAAGCGCCGCCAACAGGTGTTTGCCATCTCGCACTGCGGCATCTCCTCATCGGCCAAGTCGATGAGCATTTGGCAGTGCCTAAAGTAAGTACCCCACCACCAGCCCACTCAAACCATCCAAATTGACCCAAAATTGTTATTTTTGTTGCAGACACATTGTCCAGACGGAGGGAGCACGCGGCCTCTTCAAGGGCCTCGGACCGAACATTGTGGGCGTAGCACCGTCGCGCGCCATCTACTTCTGTGCCTATTCCCAGACAAAGAGTGCCCTGAATGCGCAGAGCTTTGTCGCCGCCGACTCGCCGGCCGTGCACATAATGAGTGCATCGTGCGCCGGCTTCGTCGCATCGACCGCCACCAATCCCATTTGGTTCGTTAAGACGCGCCTGCAATTGGATTTCAACGATGTCCAGCATCGGATGAGTGTGCGCGAGTGCATCCGACGGATATACAAGTCGGGCGGCATGCGCGGCTTCTACAAGGGCATGACGGCCAGCTACTTTGGCATCTCAGAGACGGTGATACACTTTGTCATCTATGAGGCGCTCAAATCGAAACTTGTAGGTTTTCTTGTAGATCCACATTGAATTCTAAAGACGGGAAATTTAATGCGATTTTCTGTGTTTTGTTATGTTTTCTGTCAGATGGAGATGCGCATTGAGCGTCTGGCACGTGAAAAAGGTGACGCGGCCGCCGCCAGCGGCGACAAGACGTCACGCGATTTCGCCGAATTCATGTTGGCTGGTGCCATCTCAAAGACTGTCGCCTCGTGCGTCGCCTATCCGCACGAGGTGGCGCGCACCAGGCTGCGCGAGGAGGGCTCCAAATACAATCGCTTCTGGCAGACGCTGGCGTTGGTGTGGCGCGAGGAGGGACGCGCCGGCTTGTATCGCGGTCTCGCCACCCAGCTGGTGCGACAGATACCCAACACCGCCATTATGATGGCCACGTACGAGGCGTGCGTCTATCTGCTGACGAAACAGTTCAACAGCGATGACTTCTATGACCAGACTTAGGGCTAACGGCGGCGGCGGCGCGGCGGCTGGAATTGCGGGCCGCACGTTTGTGAAAACCAGTTTTTTTGTGAGAAACGTCAAACCGTGAATGAAACGATTCAAATTGAAGGCTGCTTATTAAAGTAATTATTTGTTTTATGTAAATAATTAAAAACTAGATTATTAAATTATAAGGAGAAACACTTTTCTTTTTAGAGGATTAAGTCATTAGAGTTTCCTTCGCATTACTTGTTTTGTTCTGTTCAGTTTTTTTTTTTGTTTTTGTTGTACCTTTTGAAGGTGATGTTTTTGTTCTGTTGAGACTTTAAACTTAAAGAAAAGCTGGCAGTTTAATTCATTTTCTTATGTTTTTATGGAAAATCAGTGGACTGAACGAATTGAATAACATATTTAGTAATACAAATATTGTGCCAAAGTTAAACATTGTTGATAGCGTTTAAGTCAAAAAAGAAAAATTGATTCCTTGAAAAGTCGGGTGCCTAATTATATAATTAATTGATTTAATTGAACAAAACAAACAAATTACGATTCGCACAAAGAAAAATTCTCACCCTAATTCCTTAAATTGACTTATTAACGAATATATAAATTGTGATAAAAAAAAAGTGGAGAAATTTGATGTGAAAATTGACACACCAATCTGGTCGCACGCCGCAGCAGCCTGGAGGAGACGAACCACGGTTTCCGAGATACACACGGCACCTTAGATAGTTGTTCTATATAATTGTTTATACTTTCTTAGATAGTCGATTATCAACACGCGTGCTTCGTTCAGCAAATTTAGCACAAGGCTGTTAGATTGCCATATAATTATTAGATATCGTTATTAAGTGTATTTTATTCTTTTTCTTTATTTTTTGCATTAGAAAACTAATTATCATTGTTTTGTGAATTTTAAGCGTAAAGATTCAATAAAAATACTTATAAACAATATCAATAAACTGAAAATAAGACAGTTCTCATTATTCCGGCTTAAACCGGTTTAGTTTAAATCCAATTAGAAGCGTCTTACAATGTATAGGAAATTGTTTAACCACTTGAAATTGAGTTATACCATTTTTTATTTGAGATAAAACCGGTTTAACGGGACCTTCTGATCTAGTTAGACCATAATCGTCAAAATCTAGAATAAATACAAATGGAATCGACCACTTTTTGCTAATTCCAATGAAGAAATTCAAAGATCCCGCCTAAAATAAATGATCCCAATACATTTTATATATATTACAGCTGTCACTTTGCCATAAAATCGGTGTGGAATATATATATTTGTTTACTTTTTGCAGCGCAATTTGAAATCATTAGAGAACCATCAACACAATTCAACAAGTTTTTGTTTAAAAAATTACAAATTTAAATGTAAAGAAATTACCAGCGAAAAATGTCGTGCACCGAGTCAGAGATCGCCGCCAAGAAGCGTGAAGCCAAAATGCGTCTTGAAGCACGTCAAAGGCAAATCAAAGAAATCAACAATTACACAAAATCGCCACCCCAAAAAATACAAACAAACCTTGTGCAAGACGCCAAGAAAGGCAATCAGTTGTCAGTTGCGATCGTGGAAGTTTCTTGCACCTGCGAGGTCATCAATGAGCACCGTTTTGTTGTGCTGCCATCAAAGTTTAACGAAAAAATTATTGCACTTTTTAAGACAATTCCCTCAAAGATTTACGGTATTCATTACATCTTAACCTTTATCCGTCGATATTAAAGCTAATAAAAAATTTCCAGATCCCAAGACCAGAAACTGGAGCTTTTTAATAAGCGACTACGACCTGGTGCGCTCGCGATTCCTTGATTTAGGTCCCAACATCGTGATTGGCGCCATTCCTCCATATGTCCACAAATTGTTGACCACTCCGATCGAGCCGGTACCAGAAGAATGTTTGGCCACCATTTCGCCGGATCTGTTCAAGGCTCTGCTGCCATTTCAGCGTGAAGGCGTCCTCTGTGCCATTGCCCGTCAGGGTCGCATCCTAATTGCCGACGAAATGGGCTTGGGCAAGACCTATCAGGCATTGGCTGTGGCTGATTTCTATCGCAAAGACTGGCCGCTGCTCATTTGCACGACGGCTAGCATGAGAAACATGTGGCAGGAGAAAGTGCTGACGCTGTTGGACAATGTCTTGCCACAGGAGATACTTTGTATGTCATCGGGCACGGATTACATTGGTAAGATGCCGGTGGTTATTGTTAGCTACGGTCTGATGGAACGTTGTGTGGATGTGCTGTCGTCGCAGAAGTTTGGCATCATCATTATGGATGAATCACATGCGTTAAAGAGCGGCAAGGCTAAGCAGACGATGGCTGCCATTGAACTGGTCAAACCGGCGAGGCGGATTGTCTTGTTGTCGGGAACGCCAGCGCTGTCACGACCATTGGAGTTGTACACCCAAATGAATATGATTAGTCCAAAGTTTATGAGCTACAGGCAATATAGTAAGTTCTAGAAGCTGGAAGTTGTCAGGCTTTTATTTTAGTTTATTGTTTCAGCGCTTCGCTATTGTGATGGAAAAGAAGGTGCCTTTGGATGGAATGCTGTTGGTCAATCAAATTTGACGGAATTAAATGTGATCCTATCAAAAAAGTTTATGATTCGCCGTACCAAAGATGAGGTCCTGAAATCGCTCGGTAACAAAAAGCGAGAGACAATTGTCCTGGATCCGACACTCGTTAAACAAGGCCTCAGCAAAGATTTTAAGGAGAATCTGGATACACTTTCTAAAAATCTCCTCAAAAACGAATCGGGCCCGGCTCATGATGAGATCATGCTCAAGTATTATCACGACACAGCGCTGGCCAAGAAGAAGGCGGTCGGTGAATATATCAGACACATTCTGGAGGAAAATGAGGAAAAGTTCATTGTCTTTGCTCACCACAAAGTGATGATGAACTCAATCTCCAAGTGTCTACGAGAAGAAGGCGTCTCTCACATTCGGATTGATGGAAGCACCAAAGCTGAGACCAGGCAGCAGAAAATCGATGAATTCCAGCAGGATCCCAACTGTCGGGCAGCTGTCCTATCGTTGCGCGCCTGTAATGCTGGAATTACTTTAACGGCTGCCCAATTGGTGCTGTTTGCTGAGCTGGATTGGAATCCAAGTGTAAGAATTTATTGGCAATCTTGAGTTTTTCGTTTCATTTTCGCCACTTTTTAGACGCTGATTCAAGCTGAAAGTCGTGTCCATCGAATTGGCCAGGAGGGCGAGGTCACTTGTCGGTATTTGATGGCTGCCAACACGGCTGACGACTTTATTTGGAAGAAGCTGTGCTACAAACAGGATGTCTTGAACAAAGCTGGACTTTTCAGTGACAAACTGTCCGATCTCGATAAATTTGAGCACCAAAGTGAGAAACGGTTCGAGTCGTTCCTGTCAAACTCGTCAGCGGAAAAGGAATTGGCCAGCCTTCTGGATGACGACGATGATGATGATCTGGCTGATTTGGATTTTTGATTCTTAGTCTTTTTCTTAATATTCGTGAAAATTTCAGTCTTTCAATGTTATTTAATGGAAAACATATTTTTTTAACAAAAAACAAATTAAAATTTAACTTTATTATCGTAAACTTCCAAAATCTGGTCAACCATCTGCACCCTCGTGCGAAGCAGCTCAATCTCATCAGCCGGCAGAGCGCCTTTGCCTTTAGAAGCTCCACGCACCAAAAAGTGATGCATAAACAGGCGAATACCATCCTTGAAACCCTTTAACTTAGCACTGGGCGCAATTCTGACGAAAATCTGCTTGCAAACGTCCTCATCCGACGTCATGAGAATGCCCAACATTATTTGTCGCATCAAACGCAACGTTTCCTTGTCCAATTGACCAAATTCCACCACTTTCAACACTGAAATCGGCAGAGTTCCGCCCTCAATCATGCGAATTATGAATCGAGACAGGTTCAACATCTGCCCAGCCGAGGAGAGTCCCTTCAAATCCTTGATACGATCCCACAGAGCGAATTGCACGGCCAGCTGGTACTTTCTATCAAAGTCGCAGAACTTCTGCGTCAAAACGGCGTAGTAAGGATTGAAAATGGCTTCATTTAGGCAACAATGAAGTATCACAGCGATGATCGTGCGCTGATCTTTAATGGCGAGATGAAGAATCCGCTCGAAAGCGTCCAGGTAATCTTCAGCTGACATTAAGATGCAAAAAACGTTGCGACGATCGTCGGTGTTCATGCGCTGCGCTTTAGCCAGCTCCAGAAGTTTATCGCTAAACGTATTTTTCTGCTTGGTCTTGCGTCCATCCTTGCCGACAGATTCATCTTTGCCAGACCAGGCTGAACCAACCACCCACCACTTGCCGCGTTCATCAGCTAAGGAGAGAAACAATCAATTAATTTCATTTTTTCTTCCGTCATCTTCAATACTTACCCTTGAGGAGATCCTCCATTGTGATGTTCAAAGTGGTGACATACTTTCCAGCACCAATAACCGACTTCAATATCTTTCTAAGATGCTCTGCCACACTTGGATCATACTGAGGCAACTTGTTGACGTTATTGTTTTTAATTGCCAGCAAAATATCCAACATAAACTTCAGCCTGACGTTGTCACGCAGTTCTTCGGCTTCATTCGATTTGCGCTGAAGCTCGACAATCAACTCCTTGAGACGTGCCGGATCATCTTTTCTCAATGCAAATCCAACTGCCCGCAGCACCAAAAGGACACATTCGACTCGCTTCTCCGACAACTTTGGCTCCACCAATCTGTGTATCAGATCGTACACCAAATTGTGCTGGAACAACTTAAAAGTGTACAAATGACAAATGAAGAAGACACAATTGTCCAGGCGCTTGTCCTCGACGTCCAATTTGTCGACAGTCGACATCATTCGCTCGAATTGCTGGACAAAATGCTGCAAAAAGTGTGCACCAATCTCGTTGCCGACATTTGCGTGCAGGGCGGCGATTAGAAGTGCATGTTCCAGTACCATTCGCTCATTTGTGAGAGTCCTCTGGATGAGAACAGCTTCGTACAGGTCGGTTAGCGTCAGGTTCATGTTGTGACGGGCGTTTTTCATGTAAAGACCCTCGACATCAGTGCAAATTTTGTGGACGTTCGCCTCGGCCAATTTGTTTACAATCCCTTTGAGATGGCGACGCAGTTGGTCCAGTTGTTCTTTTTGTTGGGCGTCCTCTTTGCTAAGGGCTGCCCGCTGATGTGGCGGCACGTATTTAGTGGCTTGCTCCTGAATAACGTTGCCATGCTGGTCACGTTTGCGCCCGTAAATATCTTCCCAGAGTTTTTGCGTCTCTTCTGGATTTTCATCCACTTTCTCTTCATCCTCAAAATCTTCCTTAGCTTCATTAATGTCTGATGAATCTTGAGGTTCTTCGGCATCTGAATCTTCTTCAGATGATTCACTAAAGTCTTCACTACTTAAATCACCTTCGTTAAATGACTTCTGGACACTATTTTTCTGATTCTTTTGGGACTTTCCATTTCTATGCTTCTTAATTGGCACCTCTTCCACGTCACTGCCACTCATCTCTTCATCATCATCCATAATACCGAATTCACTGTCCTCATCATCACTTGCAGCGCTGTCATTTAACTCAATGTCACCATCGTTTAGAAATCCAAAATCCATGTCAGTCTCATCAAAGTATTTGCTCTCCGCCTTTTGCAGCTTCCTGACATGGGCTGGAAGTTTTTTGCCCAATGCCAGCGCTAAATCCTCTTGATATCCACCATTTTCATCATCACTTTCAATTGTTTGCGCCTCCTTGGCCGCTTTGTACATTTTCTCAATATTCTCTTCAGTACAAAGCTCCAGCGCATAATCCAGGCCGTCATCAAACATTTTTGGAACCTTGTTCTTTTTCTTCGACTTATCGAGACCCAATTTTTTCTCCAACTTACGAATGTACTTGTCCTCTTCGTCGTTGGCCTCCTTCAACTGAACGATTCGTTGGCGACGCATTTCAGCGTCCAACTTCTTTTGGGCTTTCTCTTCTTTGCGACGTTCAGCCATCAGCAGATCTTCCGTCGCCTTGGCTGGCTTCTTCGTTTTTGGTTCCGATTTTACTGTCTTCTCGACCACTTTTTTAGTTTTCATCTCCATTTCAGCGTCACTCAATTCAAAGTCTGATTCAATTTCATCGTCGGACACTTCCATGGGCTTTTGTTTGGGTATCTTTTGGTTGGACCCGCCTTTTGATTTCTTGTCCGACAAGTCGCCGGCACGCTTTTTGCTGTGGAAGTCGGCACGATGAACCTTCTTTTCGCCGCGTTTTTCTTTTCGCAGCATTTTTCTTGTCTTTGGTGGCGCCTTCTGGACGCGCTTCTTCTTACCACGATTGAATCCCATTTTTATGATGATTTTTATTAATTATATTTTAAATTAATTATTGAAGACACCTAGAAAATTAAACCAAAACAACCGGCACGTGGTGCTAGCTATATATAAATTGTATATGAAATGTCAATTGTCACTTTTGTTATGAATTTTCCGCTGGTGGGATATTTTATATTGTCATTATATTGATGATGCCATTGAAAATATTGATTTATTGTCAATATTCATCCTTTTTAAATTTAATATTTGCTACAAACTTTGTTTTTACAGAAAAGAAATAAAATATTAAGTACAAGCAAAACCCACTATCTTACGTTATTGTAATTTATTGTATCAATAAGATTTCTACACAAATTATATGCAGCGCCTAACCTCACATCTGTCGTTACGTAATTAACATTTTCCTCCAGTAAACTTTAGTAAATTTATTCAGGCATCATTTGACAGGATTTATAAAGATCTTTAGCGGTATCATCCATCAAAGAAAGCTGCCTGAAATGTTTGGTCTGTCGGACTATGTTTATTCGTAGACAGTTTTCAGTGCCAACTCTGGAACGCTGTAGCCCATCTCCTCTGGTGTGAGTACGCCCAGCTCGTTCAATGTGGGACGAATCTCCTGCAGCAAATATGGATAGATGGTAGCCACTTGTGGGCCGCACTTCTCCTTGCATCCCTCGAGCCACCTGACAGCCAGCGCATAGTCGTTGACGCGACGGCACGCCTTCAAGGCGGCCGAGATGATGGCTGGATCTGGGATCAAATCCATGCCGAGAATGTCGTTCATGCCCTTGCGCACCTCCCAGCCGTCGATGTCGCTCCGGCTAAAGTAGGTAACGTAGCGAGAGTCGAACTGCTCGTCAGTCTCCACTGGGCCGCCATGGCTGAGGCGGACAGCACCGACAGCGGCGGCGCGCTGGCTGACTGGGGCCACCGCACGCAATGCATTCGACAGCTGGCTGACTGCGGTACGCAACATCTTTTTACACAATTTACTGACTTTTACAACACTTTTTTGGGAATTTAAATTATGTAATGGCGACTCGTCTCCGCCTGGGCACTTTAGTCTGATAAAATTGTCGAATTGAATTTTCAGCTGTCACTTAGCTGTTTCTTCTTTTTTCTTTCGCGTGGGTTCCATTTCATTCCGGTAGGGGGATTTGATGTGTGGTGAGTATCTTCCAGTGTTATCATTTGTCATAAGTGACATCAATCAGGCAACACCATTTGAATACTTTGTTAATTGGAAAAAAACACTGCTATTCCAGAGCCGCCTTCATCTAACGATTGCGGATTCTAGAAACTATTGTTTAATCTGCACCAGTTACCCATTCTTTTATAGACAAATGAATATTCATTTGATTCCGTTCCTTCGGTCAGCCATCTTGACACTTATTGAGGCGTCGACAGCGAAGAAAAGTTTCTCGGGATAAATTGTCTGCACTTCTATAAATGAAGGAATAAGTTGACGCTAAAACTCGTTTTAAAGTAAAAATAAATTGAAAAAAAATTCTGGGAATTGGTCAACGAGTTGGAAAATTGACGATTGCACGATAATTCAGGTAAGATCCGTCATTTTCCTGTTAGATTCTCTTCACCCCTAAACAGTTCTCGATTTGACTTTTGAAGTAGGAAACCAAAAAATGTCTGATTCAACCAATCAACAAGTAGGACCTGCCATTGATGTTGTTGGCACCGATGATGATATGGCCGGACGGCACTTAAACAGTGCTAGTTCATTTGGACATGAATCCCTCTCGGATGCAGCGAATCATCTGTTCTTGTTGATCCATGCCAACTTCTGTTGTATGAGACATTTGGAAAATCCAGGGACGTTCAGTTGCAGCTTTGTCAACTGCCAAGCAATGCGCGTTGTTGTGACGCACTTGGCGAGGTGTACGCGTTACCACAGTTGCACAACGGATTTTTGCTGGTCATCTAGACAGATCCTTGAACATTGGACGAAGTGCAAGCTGGCTGGTTGTGGATTGTGCACGCCATTGCGACAAGCCGGTTATACTAACGAGACGGCTAGACGGATCGTCAATCATTGGTCAAAGTGCAAACTGACCAATTGTACAATGTGCTCGTCATTGAGGCGTGCCGGATTGAGTCACAAGGCGACTAGACGGATCCTTAAACACTGGACCACTTGCAAACTGCCGAATTGTTCCATGTGCTCGCCAATGAGGCAAACGGGATTCGGTGCAAAGGCGGCAGTTTCTTTTGCATCAGCTAATGACCTAGAAGGAGTCTATCCAGGTAATCCACAGGAACTAAGAAGAATTTTCCGACTAGCTGTCCAACAATCAGCTCGTCGAGCAGGTAGCAGATGGATGTCTCAACGAGGTGTCCAGCCGCTAGCTCGAGCCGCTGCTCAGCCACCAGCTCAATCAGCTGCATTTCTAGCCATTCAAGAAAAGGCCCATCGAGCTGGTCAACTAGCTGCCGATCCAGCAGCTCAATCAGTTGCCCAACCAGATAATCAACAAGCGGCCCATTCGGCACAAATAGCTGCCCATCTAGCAGCTCAATCAGTTGGCCAACCACCAAATCGATCCGAAGATCTTCACGCTGCCATACACGTGGCTCGTCGTGCTGCTCAAAGATGGATATATCAATTCGCTTTCCCACCAGCGGCCACCTCAGCTGCCCATCTAGCAGAGCAACAAGCAACCCATCCACCAAATCCACCAACTCTGCCAAGAATTGTTCAATTAGCTGCCCGAATAGAAGCACGTCGAGCTGCACAACGATTGATTTATCAACGCGCTGCCCAGGCACCATCTCAAACATCTGCCCGAACAGCGGGCCTACCATCAGCTGACCCAGAGCAACAAACGCCACCAGGTCCGCGACTCTTGCACCATGAGTTCTACGATACAACAGCCCTTCCCGTGCATAACACTAAACAATGGCAGAATGACGTAACGATCGAAGTTCGCCATCATCTCATTAAGAGGGTGTTGGACGCCTTTCCGGCGCCCCACCCATCGATGTTGCGCCAAAATCGCCGCCTCTACACTGTGGAGTACATCCGTAAATACGAGTCGGAAATATTCAAGCGGGCCAATACACGATCCGAATACTATCGGCATCTGGCAGAAAGAATCTTCCAAATTCAGGCAGCCGTAAGGAGAATGGCCAGAGCCATGCGAACCACGGTGCAGAACTATCGAATGGTGGACGAAAATATACAGCGCGAACGTCGACGGCTGATGCAGCAACAACAGCAACTGCTACAACAACAGCAACTGCTACAACAACAGCAACTGTTACAACAACAGCAACAGGCGGCTGGTATGGGCCATGTAGTTGTGAATCAACAGCTACTATCTGAAAATATGCTGCCCCGTGTTACCGTTCCGCCGCTTCGTTCGGTTCCCTTCTTGATGAGCCCATTGAATAGCGGCCAACCACCGCAAATGGTACCGATCAATGGATTGGGTTTTGGCCAGTCCGTTCCAAATCCTAATATTCCAATGTCACAGCCAGATGGATTGGCCAGAGTCAGATTTTCAGCATTATTCCACTACATGTAAACTTGATTCCATTTTTCCTCAACATCTAACAATTGATATTTGACCAGGATTTGTGAGTCTCTTAACTTTAAAATATTTTCAAGATTTAAATATTGTATTACAAAAAACAAGTCATTTTATGTAAAACTCGAAATAAATGTATATCCTGTAAAAAAAAGCCTTTATGAAACCGACATCCTGATATCTTCCACCTGTCAAAAGAAATTTAAAAAAACCTATTGTTAATTGAGTGCATCAAATGGCAGAAAAATCATCCCTGACTGACAATATATTTAGAAAAACCGCCAAATAGTCCACCCAAAGAGATTTTGGATACCCACCAGCATTGTTCATCTGGCAATAGCTTTTTTTCCATTTCCTGATCTGTCAATATCTGACAGTTCAAACGTCAATAAATCTAAGTAAAATGTTTGTGTAAATCTTTCAGCTTATTTCCCAAAGACTTTTTGAAGCAGATGCAGAAGATTGATCAGTTTCCAGCATTGGCATTTTGTAAAGCATATTTTTTACAATAATAACAACATAAATATGAAATGCTAACCTGAACGTCAATTGAGTTATGGATCATGGAACATTTGTCATTCAAGAAATTTCAATCGATATGCAGATTTTGCCTTCAACCAGACATATTCCTGAAACCCATTTTTCCAGAGCCGGAAGAGGCAGAAGTTGATGAATGGGATGACTTCATTGAAACGGATAATCTTTCATTGGTTGAATTGGTTGAAAATGTGACAGGAATAATTGTAGGTTGAATTTATCACCGACTAAGTGTTTGAGTATCAATGAAACTTTTATTCCAGATGGACCCAGAGGATGATTTACCAAAATTCGCTTGCAACTCGTGCGTTTCCAAACTGAAAAATGGTGGAGAATGTCCTGAATTTGTTAAACTTTGTCTAGACTCAATGCAAGTGCTGGAATGTATTAGAGATAATTGCCAAACAGATGAAGATGACGACAGCTGCCAGAGCAACGCTCTTGGGGATTTGTCATTTGAGCTTCAGGATTTTGATAAAATGATGGTACGGTTTTCGGAAGTAAATTTTCATAATTTTATTACTAAATTTGTTTTGATTTAGGAATCTGCCAAATGTAAATCTGATTTTGATGCCAAACAGGATTTTTTACTGGACGAAAATGTTTTAAAGGACATGAAAATAGACAATTCCGATGATTAAGAATACCCGTTTTTTATTTCTTATTTGTCTATTATACTTATTATATTTTTTTATCAAGATTTAAAGGATATAAAATGATTAAAATACTACTAAACATCAAGAATCCCTTAAACCCCTTTTGAGAAACACAAATTTAACTAAATTAGGCCTTAATTAGATGGAATCAAACTCCCTGGGCAGATGAACTTTGTTGTCAATAGCGAATTTCCTCAACGTCTCATATTTGCCCCGCCAAACCTCATTCTCATCGCGTAACCGCTGATTGTCATCCTGCATGGCCTCCATGTCGCGCCACTCCTGCGTCTTTTCCGTCTCCAGCTCGTCCTTCTGCTCAATCCGCTTGACACGACAACTCGCCGCATATCCGCGATTCTTTAGCGTACGCCGTCGCTGCTTCATCTTGACTATCTCATCGCGTGTCAACCCCTTTGACTTTAACGTTCTATTGAGATCACGCACAGAAATTGACACCAGCTCATCGTCGCTGATGTCGGGTATGGGGCAAGGTGACAATGGCGCCTGAAACAAACACATACAAAATTGGTATATTTTTAAATTAGGTCGGGTCCAGTACTTACCAGTGAGGTTCTGCGTTCGCGTTTCATGTCGTGAGGCATTTTCTTTACGGGAATTCTGGTGCTTTTGTGGATTAAACTGAATTTTATAAAATGGAGGAACACTTACGCCTCAATTGTGCTTGAAAAATGAAGAAATTCATTACTCAATGCCACGGAAAAGTGCAAGTCATCTTTGGAATATATATACGACTTCCAGGTCAGCGTGAAGGCACTGCGGCGAGTGTTGGTTGGTCCCGTTTAAGGGTGGGCAATTTCGTAGCTTGGTTTTATTGGTGGTATTGGCTTCTGGGACGATGGAATCTGGTGAGGAGTTTTTGGAGATGTATTGGAATTCATAAATACGTAGAATCGTTTGTTGGTAAATATTGGATTTTGACACTGAATAGATTTATGTATATTTTATTTTGACAGTTGTTTTGAACCGCGTTAGTTGCGGTTTTATCT